>JAQIBA010000260.1:0-15195 GCA_028293925.1 Brueelia nebulosa
TTGTTTTTCATTTAGTTATATTTTGTTTTTTATTTGGTTAAATATTTGGTTTTTGTTTAACGGAAGATTAACGAAAGCTGCGACTGTATAGTCATACAAAAACTTGTTGCAATGTTAACCTACAGATACAACAGAATCAACTGTTGCTGCTGAAGTCACCAACGCCCACAACATAACACTCACCATTGGACAAACGCAACACTTTGGCCATTTTCGTCATTGTGGTGTTCAACTTGGTGTCCATGCCCTCCAACTCGTTGCCGAAGTCGTCCAACATCACTGCCTGCTCGTCCAGCTCGTTCCCGATCTGCCTGGAGACCGTCTTGAGAGTGCCCACCGAATCCCCGATCACCTCCAGCTGGTCCTCCTGCTCGTGGAACATCCTCGCCTGGTGGGAGAGGGTGTTGTCCAGGAAGTGCCTCGTGGGGCTGTCGATCTCGTTCTCCAGCTTGGAGTACTTGGGGGGGCCGTGGGGCATTATCCTGGGGGGGGAGGCGAGCGTGTCGAGGAGGGGCTGCCTGGCGGTTCTGTCTCGGTCGCGTCCTCTGCTTATGTTCATCTTGTCTTTCATCCCCTTCACCTCTTCCCTGGTGTCGTAGATGAAGTTCCTTCGACTTGACAATTCTTTGTTGTCCACTTTAAACTTTGTTGGATTTTTTTCTACAATGCTTAAGAGGGTGTTAAGGAGATACAACTCAAAAAGTTTTACATTTTGACCCCAACCAGTCACACTAAAATGTAAACTAATACAACTGAAACCTTCATTTGAATATTAAATACGAAAAGTCTGCTTACTCCACTGACATTTGGAATGTTTGGATTCATCAAATTATTTTTAAAAAATTAAAAATTCATTTCCCCAATAATGTGTTTCAGTTTTTATAGACACTCAAATGCATTCACAATCGTAATGAGCCACCATAGGGATTTTTTAAAGGGAATTAAACAAATGTGGAAATGCTGATAAAAGAAATAAAATCAATTAACCATTCAAAACTCATAAAAACAGTGATAAAGATAACAGACATAAAATCCAATCATAAAATTATAATTCTGAAAAGGATATCAATAGTGTCTTCTAAGTCTTCCAAATCCCATTCAATACTTCTTAATGCATTTCTCAGCTCTGTTGAAGTCCAATCCAGTTCATCTCTAGTAGGATTAAGACCACTTGAATCCTGAAGTTCCAACCACCTCCGGTATAAATTGCAGGTTTTGTTCAGCGCTTTATTTACTTCACTGAACAAAAAGAAAACAAAAAATTTAGGATCAACATTTCCGGCGAACGGTTGGCAGACGTTCGCGTGAATCGTGCAAAGGCGATACGAAGGAAAACCCTAAGATATAAAATCCATTGCTATCGTGTTGAATAAAACATTAACGAGTGCTGATCAGCAAACGTAACGTTTGATTCAATCGTAAAATGGATTAATGCCAAGTAGGTGATACTCACTCTTTAACTACAAAAAAAGGATCTTCCAGTGACATGACGGTTCAGAAACTTCTGTGAGGCTCCCGTACCCCGAAAGAACACTGCGCCCTTGACGGAAACATTTCGTAAGATAGTAACTTGGATACGCAACCAGGAAATAAAAAAATAACAGTCGTATTGATAAAAATACTCTTCACTTCAAAATATTGATATTTTTTAAAAACGTACTCAGGGCCGCCAACTTAAATTCTAATTTTGCTGCGGTTCATGAAACGCGCGCCATCTTTTTGCAGGTGAGAGAACTTAAACCTCCCGCGGAATTCCGTTTTTAAATAAACAATCCAGATTTTCTTTTTAAACAGAAATAAATGCTAAACCTTTTAAAAATATATTTTATTTCCAAAAAACTGAAATTTTAACATAAAACAAATTAACATGCATTTATTTACAATGATTTTCAGAACTTTGCTTAAAACTCGACCTTAAAAATAAGTGTTATGATTGTGATGCTCGATCGTGATTTATATTTATTTCACACTAAAACTAATTTTCATTTTAGAGTGCGAATTAAGCGTAATTAACAACAGTTAAAGCCTCCTTCTGTCTGTTGGTTTGGATGGATCACAGTGGAAAATATATTGCTGAATAATGAATCCAAACATTTTATTTTAACGGTTACAAAAGTGATACAGTAAACCCTCTAACGGTGTTCAGGGATGAAATTTCACCCCTTTTAGATTTCCAGGTCCTGTATTTTTTAAAATTAATCAGTAAAATTTGGGTGTTTTATTAAAACTTTATAAAATTCTTTTTTTTATTGGAGATTTCATTGTGTGGAAAATAACGGTTTTTTCAATTTCAAGTCTCATGTTTAGCTTACCTGGGTGATTTACATTTTTTATTCGAACGCAGTTAGAGGGTTAAAAAGCACCCAAAATATGAGAAATCTTTTCTCAGAGTTGCATTTTTATTTCAATTAATGAATTTTTAGGCAAATTACTGCATTTTCTGACCGCCATCTTTAAAGAAAATGGCGTCGACAAATCGACGGTTATTTTCAAAGCCATCGATGAAAAGAGAACATTGCAAAAATCATCAACGAAAACCGAGTCGGCTGATAAATTATTCTCGGGTCGTTAATTTCGCGAACGGTTATAATTTAAAGCTCCCGAGTAATTTAAAGCTTTCAGCGACTCTTGAGGGGAAAGCAAACTTTTTTTATGGGTAATATAACGCGATAAAAGCTGTCACTGAAGAGTACAAAGACTATTTTGTGCGATTCTCGGTGATAAAATGTTGCGGGGAAAGGCGAAAAAAAAAAGGTTCTAATCAAATGGTGACCGAACGGAGGAGGATTAACAGTCGCAAGTTAGCGGAAAAGGAAAGATAATAAAAATTTACGCTCCCAGCATTCTTTTTACGGTGTAGCCGGGAATGGAATAGAAAAATAAAAGCAGAATTATCGCTAGAGCTAAAACTATAAAAGTTTTTAGTATGATCCATTTGTAATTGTGCCATATAACGTATCTTACGGATTTGAGAGGATTTAGAAACCACATGAACGAGGCGTCGGGTCGGCTGAAAAAGAAAATTCACTCAATTTCAACGAAATAAACAATGGCTGCGGTTTCCCTTCGCCCAATATGGAAATTGAAAATGAGATTCTTAACGAAAATCGTAAATTCATTCCAGACATTCCCTAATTCAAAATGAAAAATTGCGAATTCTGCTTTTTATTACCGGAAAATGGGATTTTATTTATTGCTTTATTTTTTTGGAGAATTTATTGTAAGATTTCGGTATGATAATATGTTTTCGGTTGGTACAATGGCGACTCCTGAGCAAATTGACATATTTTTTTTTTATTACTTACTTGGGTTTTTCGAGCGGATCGGGCTCGTTTCTTCCACAGCCTGCGGGATTTCTTTCCGCTTCTTCTTTCGTCAGGAGATGAATTTCGGCCTCGACTTTGCCCTGGAAAGAATTGTTTAGGATGACTTTGCAATGATCCACATTTGGGGATATCTTTTTTAAAACTGTCTAGGAATGCCCCCTTAACTGTCCGATTGGAAAACAAAGGCATTCCTATCACTTTATCATCACTAGAAAACATCTGAATTTAATTATGGCAGACTTTTCACTCGCCTTTAGAGAACGCCATTGTTGTAAAACCTCTTTTTTTTATTTCTGGTGTTTTCTCATTATTATTAGTTATGTAGAGGCGGTTTTGAACCCAATTTATGGTTCTGATGGTCACAGAAGTTCCGTTATACAGGAAATGGCACAATACTGATTTCTTTCTTTGAAAGAACCCTTTATTGAGTCATTTTGTGCAGTGAAAGAACCCTTCTTCATTCAACAAAAGAATGAATTGCAGGAAAATAAACAAATTTTGGGTGGAAAATTTGGAGTTAATGGGTTAACGCAGCGAAAAACGTTGAATGAAAGTGGAATTTACCGTGAGCTCCATTTCCTCGTTTTCTTTTTTTATATAAAACGGCCACCAACCCTTCAGCCGTTTCTGTTTGAATATATTAACGACGGGAACTGATGCGTCGGATTTCAGCATATTCAGAGTGCACAGTTTGGAAGACTTTGCCCCGCGTGGAAATCTGTTCAAGTCCAACGTTATTGCTCCTGAACAAAGATAAGGATTTTCTCAAAATGTTTCCCGGATGAGGGAACCGCTGATTTGGGAAGGTTACCGAGGAAATCATCCGCCGAGAAGTGGTCGGCGTCCCAAACCTGAAGCTCCAACCTGGCAGGAATTTTGCATTCGGTCTCATCCCACGAGAAGAGTGACTCTTTCCTGGAAATGACGATCTTCTCCTCGGCCAAGAGATAATCGAAAGGATAAATGAACCTCCAGTTGAAATTTCCCTCCCCCGTCAGCGACCTGTAGTGGATATCTGTGTACTGACAGTCTTCCGGTCCTTTCAACCACCTACACCGATCACAGTACATCAACAACATTGTCTGAACATCAACAATCGTTGGAATAATTACCCCTTCACGTAAATATCGGACATCTTTTCTCCCGTGAAGAAAGCATCGTCTTCCAGAACGACGTCGTCAGTGTTCCAAATGATCACCCTCAGCTCGTAGGATTTGGGTTTGCGGGGGGAAATGTCCACCGGTGGTCCGGGCAAGGGCATGTCCATCGGGAACATGTCCACCCACATTTCCAGTTTCCCCTGAAAGCCTGAATTATGTTGAAGTTGTGAAGATGTGGGGGCGGGGGTTCGTCTTCGGAAGGGTTACCTGTTCGATGCTCGGTCGTTCCGGGTTGTACAGGGGTCGTGTTTCTATGTGTTCAGGTACGAGGTGACAGCCTATTCGGAAGACCTCGTGCCATCTGTGGAGCACCGACAGAGCTGCGTGTTCTTCAAAGCCTATTGAATATACATCAAATAAGACATTCTAACGGGGATTTATAATTTTTCAATAAAGACTTGCGCACCTTTGTAAAAATTCATGTGAACGGCATTCTCCTGTTTTATAATAAAAGTATGTTTTCCCACGGTGACTTTCCCGTTGCAGTAAGTGGGCGGATCCATTTTTCCATCTTTGCACAGTTTCGCCAGAATCTGAGTCGGTTTCATCGGATCCCTCCACTGATTGTATCCGAACCTTAAAACGGGAAAGTGAGTCCATGAGGGAAGAACCAAACGAGGGGGGAATTATTTGGGGGAGGGGCTTACTCGTCATATCTTCTGGATATTCCGCAGGTGGCTCTGTGTCTGCTGTAGAATCTGCTCTCGAGATCTATTTTTGTTTCTCCGATCATTTCGTCGGATCCGACCAAATCCCAGTCGAACACCTGAACTGTCAGCATCGAATCTTGTGGAAATGTCGCTTCTATTTCGAAACATCTGAAATTTAAAAGTGCACTCTTTACTTTTCCGTTTTATCAAAATATGAGCTTCACAATGTGCATTTTATGTGAAAACTATCAAAGAAATTCCATCATGTTTACATGTAACACCGCCTAAACTATTCTACAACTTACAAAACTGAATAGTAACATTAATGACGCATTACAAAAGCTCAAGTCATAAATACAAAATCCTTATTGCATATCAAATGCTTAAAACAAAAATAAAGAGACTTAAAAAAACAATAAAGAATTTATAAAAAAATAATTGCACAACAACACAACGATAATTATATAAAAATACAAAATAAATATTATTTTCAATTGTATACAAAATTTTATTATGTTTATATGTAATAATTGATTAACCCACAGCTTATTGACTCACTTTCCAAAAACGGGATTCAACTGCTTCGATATATAATTTTCCTTATCACTTATTCTTTTAGACCCCAATTGAAGCACAATGTATGGATCGGCTTTTCCATTGATGTCCATCGGATGAAGATCGTTCGCTTTCACGATGTAAACCCTCACCAAAACGTGGATAGGGTCACTCGAAGGCAACCCTACGAAAAGAGGAAAATGGAGTCTGAGGCGAAACTCAGAGAAGGGAGAAGTGAATGAGTCTACCTTGGAAGAAACCGTATTGTGGGTCGAATCCCATAACCGTGTGGTCGTCCAAATCCTTCGGGAGAGGCCATTTGTAAACTTTTATGGCTCCCTTAAATGTTCCCACAACTCTGCTCTCGTCTTCTATGTCATCTCCAGTTTTCTTTCCGCGGTATAAATCAAAACTCAATAGCCATTCCTTGAACCCGTTGTATTCCGGCTGACTTTCCAGCTCGTTTGTGTAAATCTGGAAGGGAAATTTACGACTTTGTCGACGCTCTGTTAAACCCCGAGAATCGCTTTAATATAAGAGTTTACTTTGAGCAGGGCCGTGTTCTGCTCGAATTTCCCTCGACCGCTTTTCGGGCTCAGTTTGGAAACGAATTTGGCTGCGGTGGACTGTCCTTTGCCTTTCTTTCTCTCGGGTTTCTCCACACCCATGAAGTCGTGCTCCGGTGAATCCGGCAGCAAAATGGTTCCGTTCGGCTGATTTTGCACTAAGGCCGTTTCCTTTTTGGCGGCTTTGCTTTCCTTCGATTATAAAAATGATATAAATTATCAGAAACCGCACAAAGTCATAAACTGTAACGGCCAAAGCGCTCATTTTGACCCTTTAATGAAACCTTTTGCCGTTATTTTAAAACGCTTTTTTATGAACTTTAATATTTTTACTATCTTTTGTTTAACTGCATAATTGTAATATATATACATAAAATAATTAAAAGTTAATTGCAAGTGTTTTTAATCAAGGGAAAATAGGGTAAAGAAAAGAAATGTCGAAAAGCAAAACAAAGCAGTGAAAGCAGAAAAAAGAAAACACAAAGGAAAAATAGTCAGAAAACAGAGAAAACAATTTGAAACAATGATTATAGTAAGAAGTGTACGTGTAATTATAATATGAAAATTTGAGTTAAAGGAAAATGCGGTCATTTTGACCCCAATCTTTTGAACTTCTCCGTCTGTTCTAATGTTAACTGAAGTCTTACTTGTATTGTAGCCTCTTTGGAAGCGAAGTATTTAGTCCACCAGTCTTTGCTGTTTTCGTCCTCCGCGTCCTCGTGATTGTCTTTCTTTTTTTTCCTCTTCATATCCGACTTCATTTCTTTCCCGTCCAGGTATCTCGACGTTCCCTGAATATAATCGCGCTTAAATCAATTTTCCATTTTGATTTTTGATCTCCCCTCGACAATTACTTACGTATCCCGAAGAAGTGAGCTTTTCCTTAGGCAAAAGGGGAGTGAATTCCTTTGTTTCTTTCTCTGAGTGTTGAGGCGTTCCGCAGGCTGCGAGAGTCGGATTCGTCATGGCACCTGAAGAAATAGCAATTTAATATCCGAAGTGGAGACTTCCTCACGATGAGAGAGTACCTTGCAGTTGCTGGAGAGATTTCTGTCGATCTCTCGCTTCCCTCTCCTTCTTGGTCATCGGGACGAACATGTACTTGTGGATTGAGTTGATCATGTGAGTGCCGACGAGAGTGTAGCGACCGAAACTTCTACAATCTACAACGCGTATCGTGAGGGGAGGTCTGTACAGCTCTTGCTCGGGCAATTCCACGTCAATAAACTTCACGGGGTTAACGAAATTCGGGTTCTTTTTGGCGTTTTGTATCACAGAAGAACTGAGAATGTGTCCGGCACATTCTATATCCACTCGGGGCTTATCGACAGTTAGAAGATGAATCCTTTTCAGGTCGCGCAGGCCCCAAAACAACACTTCGATTCTGAAAATAACTGTAATTAGTTTTTTCCTACACTCTCGGCGAAATCTCCGGGAGAATTATACCTGTATTTGGCCAGAGTGGGCCTGATTCCTCTGGGGACGGGCAAAATGGGTCCTGTGTCGATGGCGATCGCTCTCGCGCTCTCCGCCATCGTTTCCTTCGGCAAAGGCAGCTTCGGTAACTCTCTCGACGTTTTCGAGAACTCCAACAGCTCGAAACAGGCCAACAGCTCCCCCGCATGGTCTGGTCCTCTCTGTATTTCATGCCATTCCAAAGGAGGAGGGAAGTTGGGCGCTTCGTAAGGCTCCTCTTCCAGTTTGACGGAGGGTTTCGCCAAAGCGCGCCCGATGAACTCCGACTTGCCCACCTTGTCTTGATCGAATATTTCGATGATGATGACCGGCGGTTCGTTCTTTATGTCTTCCCTCGTCCCCCAGAGCGAGACCTCCTCGAAGACGAGACACTCGTCCCATGTGGGGCTCAAAGTTTCGTCTATAACTTGAGTGGTCTTGCAGTACTCTCCTATGATTACCCTTGCGAAGGGATCGGAGAGTCCGGAAGCGTCGGAGCCGATGAGAGACCTCGCCTGGTACATGTGAGCTCTTAACTGGAAAGACTGAAGAGTCGTTTATTAACTCGAGTGAGAAGGTACTTGAGAGCTCGAATTTAATTGTGTATTA
Organism: Brueelia nebulosa; assembly: GCA_028293925.1. Classification (NCBI taxonomy): domain Eukaryota; kingdom Metazoa; phylum Arthropoda; class Insecta; order Psocodea; family Philopteridae; genus Brueelia; species Brueelia nebulosa. The sequence continues at coordinate 8,322 of JAQIBA010000260.1, forward strand.
TTGCTAACGTGCATGCTGAGATAGTGGATGACTTTCGGGGGCGGTGCTCCCGGGCGATCGGCGTTTTTGATTTCGTTCGACTGCTCGTAACCTTTCGGCAGACCGGAAATGAAGTTCACTTTGTGCTTCAGCATCCCCAGCCACATGTATATCTGGAGTTTCACTTGAATCGTCCATCCGCTCGGTCCTATGCTTTTCTTCCCGGGCAACTGAAAAATAATAAACCGATTAATTAACTCTGAACAAAGTGATTGAATTTTTAACTCACCTTTAGGAACATCGTTTGTACTTTCCCGCACTCCTTCCCGCATTCCTCGTTCAAAATCGAGTAAACTATGTCCCTCGCGGGGATTCTGTGATAGGCTAATCGTTTGTTACCGCTGAGGGCCCAGATGAAAACGTCCGGAAGAGAATGCTGCGGCTGTAATTGACGAGAAAGTTTAGTGTAATCGGGTAAAAACAGCTTAAACATCACCGAACTCACGTCCTCTTCCAAAAATTTCAGCTTCTGAAGATAAGTCCCGGCTGTTTTGTACCTCTCCCGGAACGAGCTTTTGGTAATGAGAGCTTTCAGGTTTCTCGAACTCGTGGCCAGTTGCTCTATTTCCCGCTGACAAAGCTTCGCTCTTTCCTTGTCCAGTTTGGTCTTCCCCGATCCCGGCCCACTCGCGGTTCCCTTGACGATGTTCACGTATCGAGAGCAAGTCGTGGACAGGTCTTCCAGAACGCTTTTCAGTTTCTTCTCCATATTCTGATCTTCTATTTCCATGAGGGAATGAACTTCGGTCAAACCTTCTTCCTGAAAAATAGAAAAAAATTACCGGATAACCTTTGATAAGCACACTTTGATTGGATAAAAAACAAAAGAATACCAACCAGTTGGTCCACGATTTTGGAGATCATGTTGGAATTATACATTCGCCGTCTGTGGTCTGGCCAAATCGATATGGTGTGCATGCAGGGTTTGTTGTCCCAATACGGTAAAAAATAATACACTTTGTCGTGGGTCATCGGTTTTGTAGACATTGTGGTGCTGTGACAGGAAGAAACATCCACTTTGATGCTATCTGCAAAAAGTAATTAATTCCTCATTAATACTATTAATTCTTCGGTAGAGTAATACGTAATTTCCGCTTAAAACAAAAAGGAGAGCCCACCTAAACTGGTTTCTCCGTCCGAATCCTCAAAATCGTGTGAAGTTTCGTTATGTCCGTCGATGACATTCCCTGAGTTTCCAATACTCAGTTCGAAATAAATTTGCTTTTCCCCTATTTTTTTGTCGATCATGCTCGCGCCGAGTATAGTGGCGAACAGAAAAAATTCCTCGTTTTTACCATAGGAAGCCTGAAAGAATATTTCAGGACGTTGTGTTTGTTGTATTGTTGGGTTTGTGTTCGCGTGGTGTACCTCTTGAACGGGGTATATGGGCTCCACTTCGACATCGTTCGGCATCAGATCGATATTATCATTGATTTCTGTCCGAATGGCGATGAGAATTCTCGCCCTGTAAGAAATCCCCTCGCCCAGGCCGGAGTTAAGATTCGCATGCTCGTCGATGAGGCTGTAGTCCCTCGTCGAGCCGTAGAGGTGGACGAAAGAGGGTCCGAAGGTGGGCAGGAAGCCTGGGAAGGAGAAGACGTTCAGTCACTGTGCCTGGAGGTCGCCATGTGAGAGAGGTTCGGGTTGGAGATACCTCAGAAGCTCACCCTTCTCTCCGTCGTTCGATATTGTCTTCAGGTCGATGAAATGTGTTCCTATGATGGTGTTGTTGACGGGGTCGTTGTCTCGGAGTTGAATTTTTATCCTCTGGCACAGGGGTGGAAACATCTCCGTGAACACAATCTGTTCGTTCCAAATGGGGGAGTAGCTGTGCTTTTTCACGCTGGTTTTACCCTAAAAATGTCTTTAGATTCAGCTTTTAAATGTTTATATTATTGCAATACCGCTCAAAAGTATTTTGACAATACAAAATTATTATAATTCCACCCGTAAGAGTTACTTACAAAGTGAAAGTTCATTAAAACGCTTTACAACATTTATAAATGTAATATTAATTAAATAACAGATGAAACAATGAGTTTATTTCAATAAAAATAGAACTAAGTAAGAGCATTAAAAAAAAAGCAGAAGACAAAGAAGAATGTTATGTTTTGTATGTTTTTTTTATTTTAATCCCGAAGGACGACATGATATACAAATAAATATTATTAATAACTAAATAATACATAATAAAATCTTATACTAAATTAATGAACAAAGGGACTATTAAATTTTGTATTGTCAGAATACTTTTGAGCGCTACTGTAGCTTCAGTCATGTTTACTCGTAAATTACTTACGACTCGATATGACATAAAAAATAAACGTCAGAATCACTGACAGAACACCAAGGCAAGACAGCGAGTTGAAAAACTTCCACGAATGTATTTATCACGAAATAAAAAAGGCTACAATGTGAAAAATTAAGAGAAAAAAGAAAAAGTAACCGATGGTTAAAACAAAATAAAGAGAAGTAAAAAAAAACAATGAAAACAAAATGAAAGACAACCGATGCGTGTATTTCGAAGTCAGCAAACCGCTTTTCGAATTACTAATGAGTCGATTCACTCACCGTTAAACCCGCGAAGGAAACCTGGACGTAAGGGTTGACCAAATCCCTTATCTCCCCCGTGAAAGCCTTCTTCACGTTGGCGACAATCGAAGAATTCATTTTGGGCAGTCCGTCGGCCCTGTACACCTTGATTATGAATTTGGCTTTCTGCCTTTCCACGGGGACTCCAGCTGGAAGCAGTAAATTCCTGAAATACAATTAAAACCTGATTTTAAATTGAGGGGTCGGCGAAAGAAATAAATTTATACGGAAACATATACAAAGTTAACTGAAGTAATATAAATTTCTTTAAAATATTTAAGATAAATTATGTTTTTTCTACATTTGAATACTTTTTTTAAGGAATTTTATCCACTTTATCCACATACAGCTTTTCATCCAGCTTTCAACTGCGAACCCTTTCGAATTTATACTGTATAAGACGCAAAGTATAATTCGTTTCGAATTAAAAGCCTTAAAACGTGAGTTAAACCTCAATTATAAATTACTATGCATAAACTGTCGCCCAACGGGAGAAAAAATGAAAAGGAAAGGGTGACTTCGGGGGTGGATAACTTCATCCCTGGCAATCGTTTTTCCATCTTGGGATCGGTACTCACGCTTCGATGTCGTCCTCGTCTTTTTCGCTTTTCTGGGGTATTTTCACGGAGTCCCCCTTTCCCATGACACTCATGTCGCACTTGAGGTAACCCTTTGGCCCTCCCGTCACGTCCTCCGGATCGGTCAACAGCGCCCATTTGTGGTAGAATTGGTGCTCTGCGAAAGAATATCAAAATAGGCGAGTTTTAATACCAGAAGACATGGTTTTTTTCTATAATTAACTTAAAACTTTCTCCGAAATTTAATTAATACGGAATTTAGAAAATTGAAACTGAGTTTTTTTCTTTTAAGCAGATTTTGTTACATAAAAAAAGCGACGAACTGACTGACGAAAAAAGAACAGGCATTCTGCAGCACTGCTGTTGCGGGGCAGAGTGAGCTCAGATAATAATCGCTAAGACGCTTGAATGAATGTCAAACCCGAGAGGATACAGCGCAACATTTTCCCCGGAAGTGCTTTCACGTCGTTTATCCTCAACAGCTCTAAATTGGATGGAACGCTCAGCAGTACGACCGACACTCGAGTTTTCCAACCGGAAACGTCCCAGTGGAAGGTTTTTATTCTTTTCTCAGAAAGGGAATCGGAAATAAAAATTTTAAATACAACTCCAATGAATTGTCTCAATTAAAAATAATAAAAAACAACGCGTTATTTTCGAATATTTTCTCACACAACTTTAATCTTCTAAAAAATAAGACAACAATGGCGGCGAGAGATCAATTAAAATAAGGTGATATAAAAATTACAGAAGTATTTACATCCTTTTCCACAGCGAACAATCAATGCAACAACCACAGGGAATAAGAACCACGCAAACCAATGTGCTCGAAACCCATGCAATAAAAAAGATTAAACAAAAGAAGCTGTGTGGGGGGACAAAGTGTACTTCTTCGGGGTGAAAGAATAAGCTCGAGCAACCCATCAGACGGAGGCAGGCAAAGGACAGAGTGAATTCATACCTTGTTGAGCCCACACCGTGGCCACGTCTAATTTAAAGCTGCCCAACATTCTATTCGATCTGAGTAAACTCCGTGCCTGAAGCACCTACAAAAGAAGACAATAAAAGCATGCAAAAAAACGGAAGTCGATAAAACACCGAAAGAGAGAATTTAAAGTTTCCCCTCTGAGGAAAGCGACTGCTTTTGAAATATTCAAAAGTGAGAAAGCAAAGCGAAACTACAATCAGAATCCGGAAGCAAACATGAAAACTGTGCAAAGGGGACTCAAGAAAAAAATAGAGAACATGTAGTGTAAAAAAAAAAAAAATACCGGGTGAATCGTAAATTGTCTTCACGTCTATCTTGAATGTACCCACGACCGTTCCTAACCGCATAAATTTCCTAGAATGCAGGACCTAAAATAGAATGGACGAATGTTACACCTTTCCTTTGATGAAATCAACAACAGAAACTCAGACAAACTTTGTTAATGAAATGTTCCCTCCAACCGATATTGGCTTAGACAAGAGAACTCAAAACAAATTAATTACTACATAATCAATTCGGTGAATCTCTGTTGAAGGCGTTCGATTGGGAATTATGTATTTTAGTGAAGTTTTAGAGGGTAATTGGGCCAAAAATAAAAACTTAAATATGATTAATATTATATATTTATAGGCGAGTGTCAACATTCACATTTGTTCCTTTTATTCTCTTCGTTCGGTGAATTTTCATCATTTCGATAAACTCTCATTTATACTTTTCTTCTTTCAGAATAATTCATAAACTATATTATTATTATTATCTATAAATATTTTTATATTATTTATAAATATTATATTCTCCATGCAGTGAAAGGGCGGTATTGGGCTCTGATAAAATATACAAAAGACATAGGATAAGGTTTATAATTAACAGAAACAAATAAATAATATTATACAATTAAATGTTTATTTATTATTTATTTTTTAAAACCGGTGTCTGACTTTGGATCTGGGTAATAGTAATAAAATAACCTGAAGTATGTATTTGTATAAAAATAAAAAAATAATAAATTATAAATAAATAAAATCTATATATACTGTATATCTGTATAAAAATTAAATATTATTAATTTATATTATCCATACTTACAATTAAATATAACAGTTACATATTACAGTATTTATAATTTTGAATTATATAGAAAAGTCAGCAACTTAGAAATGCTAACTTATTTCGTGAAAGAATTAATATTAATAAACTTCTCTGATAAAGGAAGCGTCTGAAAGAGAGTGTATATACTATAAATTTGGAAGAAAAAAATACAATTTTTGTTAAAATATAAATTTCAACTACAACGAAGCGCAAAAGCATTTTAAATAAATATTTGTAAAATACACTTATAATTTGGATAATTCGAAAGAAAAATCTACTGGCGAATATAAAATAAATAATCATTAATGTAATATCGAATCAGCAACCTGATGACAATATTATATATTTGAAATAAATAACAAAGAAAATTATAATATAAAACCTGACATTAATGAACTCCTTAAGATTAAATAATAAAAATGACGTTTTAAATGCGGTCTTTAATACAATATTTAAAATAAAAACATTGAAAAATAAATTTGAATAAAATATGGGAATAAGATATAAAGCATTATATAATATGATTTTCCCAAATAATAAAAAGTCATTCCTTCTTTGTTGCGACAGAGGAAACCGTGTGACGTAATTATTATACTGAATTCAATAAGAATAATAATTTTAATGTCCAATTCAGTGAGCATTTGGCGAAACAACAGCGAACACGGCATTGCTCTTGAGAGAACAATGGAATCCCTCTCAATTGTTGCTCTTTCCGGGCTTTCATTCTTTTTTCAGCTCACGAACACGGGCCATTATATATAATCAAAAGTGATAAAAGCTTAGAGGTAAGCTCGGATCTGAGTCGGAATTTGACACAATCAACGGCGGAGGTAAAAAGAAAGACTTACGTTCCCCCCAAAAAAAATTTAATGCAGAAATCTCATTTGTTCATCGAATCCTATGATTTTTTTTTAAACGAAATCAGACAACTGAAATCTTTTTTGCTGACTTTTTCAGCATTGGCCTTACCCCGATAATCTAATATCTCGGATTACAAAGGCTGAACGCGATATTGGGGCATTTTGATATTTCAAAAACAAAAAATGTTTCTCATAATGCTTTAATTGGGGATTCAAAAGCTGAAATTCAGCAAATACTCACCGATAGAGTAATGATCTTGTCGAACAGCATGACGGGAGGCATGTGAAAATCAAACACGAAGTACTGAAAATAAAAATCCAGAGGAATAAGTGACACGAGAGTGAAAGCACAGCTGAAACCTGAAAAGTCAAACTGACCTCATTATAATACGGACAATTGGTGCTTTCCTTAACGCTCGTGTATTTCTTCTGATCTCCGACCTGAACACACACGACGGGATCCATGTTCAGCCCTCCCAGCTGACGGGCCTCGATTATGGTTATGCAAATTTGAAAATCCTGAGCTTTCAGAAGGGAATTCGCCACCGATGACAGCGAGGGTTTCAGTCTGAAAGCGATAATCAGCTGCGGAATGGGGGTATGTGAAATAGGGAGTTTCCGTTCGGGGGGACTCACTTTTTGGGTTTTTCCGGTTGAGAAGAGGAGAGCTCGACCCCCTCGAGAGATTCCAGACTGCTGACACTTCCGGCCAGGGATTCAGCGCCGGA
>JAQIBA010000260.1:15295-60917 GCA_028293925.1 Brueelia nebulosa
AATTGAGAAAAGTTTGTTCGCGGACAAGAAAACCCATCTCGCGACGGAGGGGATGGTTATCCCTGCGTCATAAAAAAACGGGATGGAAGACAGAAGGGCTTAGGCTCGGATGGGTTAATACCGAAACTTCATGTAACGCGGCAGAACAATGTGCATTTTAGGGGATTAAATTTAAGTGGAAAAGACTCGTGTCTTTTTTTTTTTTACTTCACTTTACTCCGCGTTTATGACAAGGAGACGCGTGTGACGCACTTTGTTTTTTGCTCCCGACTAAAAACCCAATTTTAAAAACCTACATTTGTCTTTTTCTCCCCCCCTTTGACAAATTTCAAAATGCCTTCCGGGGGAAAACTGTAAAATATTTCTTCGACAAGGAGTCATTTTTCCGGAGCTTTTACTTAAAAATTTATTATTAAACGCGTGGAAAACATATTCTACTATCTTTTCTAAAACATTCTCGACATAAAATTATCATCAATTTATGGAATATTAATATCCCTTTTTTATAACTTAAAAACATTATCGCGTTTTTTGACGTGGAAACAAATTGATTCGGTCGGAATGGCTTTTCTTTGTGTATCACGACGCAGTAAAACTCTCTCTGTACGAACATTATTATTAGAAAAATCCACTTTTGAATGACGCCGTCTGACAGTACATAAAATTAATCAGTTAAGGATCGATGACTCATAAATTCATTCAAGAGTGAGCTCGAACGAAGCAATAAAAAAATTGCTTAATAAGCAGATCCGAAGGGTGCCACGCAAGGGTGCAACGAAATGGGGTTTTGTGGTGTTCTGACTCAATTTCTTCAGTTAAAAAAAAAAACAAAGAGAGTAATCTTACCGGAATGGCTCTGTTATTGAGATCGACGAGTGTGTCAGAGATGGAGAGGCTCCCATTCTGCACCACAGTCTGTAGCACGAGAGCATAATAGCCGATTATTTTATCGCTGAAATATTTGTTGTGGGTTAGGAGTTGTATCTGAAAGACTTCGTGATGCTCTATCGGACGTGCGAGAGGCCATTCAAACGTCTGAAATAAAAAGAGAAGTGAACCTGAGGAGATTTGCGGGTTTTATACGTTTTTCTTTTACTCAGCAGATTCAGAGAAAGAGATTCGGGTGTCTCTTTAATAACCCACGCGTTGTCTAACGATAAATTCCAAATTGATGGAGTTTTCACATGGCTGAAGGTGTTGTTAAATAAACATCTGCACCCTTACACCGCTTAATTAACTCTGTCTCTTTCACGCCCCAATGGTCCAGAAGAACCAATTTTCATAATTATTTCAACGTGTGAAATTAATGCAGTTATGCTGCTTCGATAACCATATTGCACTTCAGTTTACTCACTTATTTACTCTAACTTTGGCACAAAATGGAAATTAAATATCAGTGAGTAATCTTTTTTAAGTGTCGGTTTTTCTCGGAAAAGAAAAAATTATATGTAAACTTTAAATAATAATTTACAGTATATTTATTATATGTCGTTCGTTAATTATTTACGATCAAAAAGTGTAGATTCCATAATTTCAAATCGCTGACGGATTTTCCAATCAAAGGTTTTATTAAAAACCAAACAACTTTAAGATGAGATATTAAATTTTCAACTCAGCCCCAAATCTTCTTTAGATTAACCTAAAACCCAAAAGTTTTAAGCGGAGCTGGGAAGCATCGGATACACAAAGAAGAGAGACTTTGTTGAAAAATATATCCACTTCCCGAATTTTCTTAATTTCTCTCATGAATTCAATTAAAATTTGGTGCTTCGTTAGAAATTTAGTCGAGACCGAAAGATAAGCCGTAATTTCATTTCAAAGCGCTCTCTGTATGAATAATTTTTCTTATAATTAGCTAATGCCCCTAATCTGTATAAATTTTTTTAATTAACTGAAATACAACCTCCATATTCTTAACATATATACGCCTCACACACAGTTCTGTATCTGTTATCCGAAATAATTACTTATAAAAATAATTCGCTGTTATAATTCATTAATCAACTTTTTAATTTTTACCAAAATTCAAAAAATTGATCTTAAAAAAATGCAATTGTTAATTTGAAACGATTTTCCAAAACTAAATTCTGCGTAAACAATTTTTCTAAAATTCTTTCTTGGCTGGTGTTATCAGTACTAAACAAATGAAAAAATACAATCCAATTTCTGTATCGCTTAAAAGGAAAAAAAGACGAACATTGCATTTAAATTGGGAAAAAAATAAAAACACGAGAAACCAAAATAACGTTTTTCGTTGCCAAAAAATATTTCCGAATTCCAAAATCTCATTTGGCAAAAATTAACCCCAAAATCCTGAAAACAAGACTTTCGAATTTTATGAGAGTGAAAAATAAGATTTTCCCATTTGGAAATCTTTCGAAGAAAGTTCAAAAAGGAATCAATAAGCGCATTTGGAAGCTTTCGGAAAGGCTTAAGAATGAGGATGTTTGGTTGGCCGGGAAATCCCTCAAATCAACAAATGTGCACTTCAGAGGGGATTATTTTGGTTTTGATTCGGCTTTTATATGAAATGTCTGAACCGCAGTGCTGAACACTTACCTTTGGTTGCAATTAAATACAGTTAAATGTGAGTAAAAGGAAAATATTAATTTCAGAATAAATTTATTACTGTTAAGGATGAAAGAAACGGGGAAAATTAAATTAGGGAATTGTATTGTACTTTTTTTTTTTAAAAAGGATGACGCATGGGAAACACCATAAAAAACCAGAAATTGTAAAAAACTTTTTAAACTCAAACAGAACGTAATTAAAAAAGAGACAGTTGGAAACAGAGGGTAAAAAATATGGTGTGTTTTGTTGTACGAAAAACAAATATGAAAACAATTTGCATTATTAAATACGCATCTTTAATAAGTGTTGTTTCGTTGGAAACTCTTATTATGAAAAGTAATCTTTTTAATCCCATATGAATAAATCATTTTTTTTTGGAGTAAAGAAAAAAAAGCTCACCTGATTCCTTCCGCCCTCGACATCATTAAAACATCAAAATCGACTCCAAAAAAAACTTTCTTCTCAAAAGGGTACATTTTTAGGTCATTACACTGTTTCTAGCGAAATAATTTTTTTTTTGGCCTCGTTGAGCTCCGACGTCATTTTCTTATTGTTGGCTTTCAGTTGATTGCATTCCTTTTTCAATTCCCTGATTTTCTCCTCGAATTTCCCCGTTATCTCTTTGATTTCCCTCTTCCAAATTTCGTTAAGTTTCATCTGAGACTCAATGTGAGTTTGTAATTCCTCTCTTTGCGAACCGCAGGTCTCATTTAGTTTTTTTATTTTCTCTTTCAACCTGTTACAATGCGAGAGAGAGATTAAAAGGTGCGACTTTGTCATTCGATCTTAATTAGCCTTTAAACCCAAAGACTTTGGGACCTGTCCAATTAGAGATTTTCAGAAATGATATCTTAGTCACTATAAAAGTTTCGAACAATTCGAAGAGCAAAAAAATAAATTGTGAATGTTATTTGAACGGAGCGTTGTGCAAAAATACAAATCGTTTAAATGTAAAACATCAAAAACGAAGAAGTCGAAAGGATATGCGGTATAAGAAATGCTGGGAGGAGAGCAAGATCTAAGAAGGCTGTGCAAATTTCGAAAAGATGTGCAAAACAGTAGACGAATTCTATAAAATAAGTGTACTTTTTTGTAGTGTTTTGTCATTTACTTCAAATTTTATTTACTATTACACAATATAAAAATATAAAAACAAAACATAAAAATATATAACTGCAATATATAAATTATATAACCATAAAATATAAAAATATTACGATTTAATTATTATTATGAAAAGAAAGAAAAAAAAATTATTCGACCTCAGTGAATTATATTAAGTGTATTTTCAAGTGTAACTGTCCTTTGTAATCGATTTTATTTGTATTTAAACTTAAATGATTTGTTAATATTTACAATAGAGAATTTCTGAAGTCGTACAATTTTGAATTTGTATGAACAGAAAGCGGTGCTGATATTTTACACTTAACACGTCCGAATTGTAATTGTGTAAATTTGTCCATAAACTTTGTAACATCAGATATATCAAATATTATAACTTATATTCATTAAATTTATACATTTACTGGCATTTTAACATTTATTATTATCATTTTAATAGTTATAATTATAGACATTTATTAACATTTGTTTTAACGGTTATATTGTTATAACGGTTATATTCTTATAATTATATTGTTACTAAATGTTATAACTAACAGATGTAGCTTTAATATCAACAAAGTATATAAAATATAAAAATATAAGATAATTTTAATAATAATAATAATAAATAATAAAAGAAAGAGGAGAAAGGGAAAAAAGAAGAAAGGCTGTTGAAATGATCGTGGTCCATAGATACCGCCGAATACGAAAAAAAAAAATAAATAAATAAAAAATAATACCAAACTCAATCGATTAGGCAAATATATCATAAAGACATGCATTCACCGAAGAGAGGAAAATAAATGAATGATGAAGGATTTTCAAAGGAATTTCTCGAATATTTCAATATTGTGGAAGTAACATTAATAAAGACAGCCTTTCAAAGCCTATAGAAAGTATCAGTTTGACGGACAAAAGAGTGGTGCACAGCGAAAACGCAATAAATATATTAACAACCTGTTGCAGTCACAGCTTCCGAGGCGAGCTTTCAACTTTTTATTTTCCGCCTGAACATCTCGAAGTTGATTAATAAAAAATTCGGTCCTTCTCGAAGACTCATTCAAATCCTCAATTTTCTGTTCAATTTGAGACTGCAATTCGCGGACAATTTCTCCGAAGGAAGCGTCTCGAGAATCGTTCTCTTTCATTAGATCCCGGTGCTTTTCAATTAATTCAGCAAAGTCTTCTTCTAATTTCGTTTTTTTCCCTTCCGAGGTCCTCGTATTTTACTTTGAGTCTCTCCAACTCTTGATATACGGAGTCTAAATGATTTTCGAGCACCGTTATCTCCGTTTCTGACCCTTTTATCAACGTAATTTTTTTCTTTATCCAATTTCGCCGAGGCGAGCTTTTCTAATTTTTTGTACTTGAAGGAAACTTTTTTGTGTTCTATTTTCTTTTTTTCCAGCTCCTTTTTAACATTTGATAATTCACCCAGCAGGGTTTTTAATTCGGTCTCGTATTTTTTTTTTCACTTCCTCAACCTCAGACCCGATTTTTTTCCCTGCTTTTTCAATTACGTGCTCGAGGCAAAGGTGCAATTTGTTGATCTCCTCCTGCAGCTGAGCTTCCCTCACATCTGACGCGCTTTTTTCCTCTAGTGCTTTTTCCACCACGTCCAAAGCTTCCCCCACTTTGCTCCTGGATTCGTTGTTTTTCTGTACCAATTCTTGGATTTGGGTGGCGTACATTTCCAGCTTCTTTTCCAGCTCGTTTCTCGACTGCACGACGCAGTCGTAGGTTGCATTCAGCAATGTGTAATCTTGCTCCAGCTTCTGATATTTGTTCCTCCATTCACCCTCTCTCAGTTTCAACTGATCCAGTATTTTATTGTTTGAGTCAATATTGAGCCTCAGCTTTGCTATTTCGGTTTGATACTTGACATTCTCACTCTCCAACTGATCTCTTCCACTCATAACCATTTCAAGATGCTCTTTTGTGTTTTTTAATTTTGCTTCTAAAACAGCCACAGCAGGTGGGGAAATGATAACATTGGTTTGGTTAGCATCGTAAACAGTTTCTTTTTGAGAGTAAAGTTCCTGCTCAAGTTTTTCTATTAACTTCAGACTACTTTTGTATAATTCTGTAGTCTTTTCTTTTTCTTTTTTGCATAAATCCAATTGCTTCTGTAAGTTAGTGAAGATTTCTGATTGAAAAATATCCAAATGAGTATCATCTTCAGATTTTCTGATTTTCTCCTGATATTCTGATTCGAGGGCAATGGCAAGGTTTTGATTTTCCGAAATCAACTCCTGTAATTCATCTCTGAGGTTTTTCTGCTCTTCTTTTGTGACTTCTAACTGGATTTCTATGGAATGTATTGCATTTTGACACTCTGTGAGGAAGGCAGGGTTTGATTTTTTAATTTCATCTTCTTGCATTTTCACACACAAACTATTTTATCTGTACCTCTGGAAATTTACATAGTATGCATCTTCCAATTTTATCTTGAGCTCAATAAATTAAAAAGGAGTTGGAAATCACTGATCAAGACTGAAATGTTCAAATGCTCATGACTTCGCAGAGTATTTTGGGTTTCAACTAAAAAGAAACTTCCACATAATTTGAATTAAAATTTTTTTAAATGCCTAAAAAGCTCTACTTTTGACTATTTACTTACTTCTCTGACCTTCTAACATATGTCTGGCTACAAAATACTTGTTGAAAATTGAAAAAAGTTTTTGAGAAAGGAAAGTAAACATTTACAAATCGTGCCGTTAGCCCACGGTAAACATTTGCTTGATCTCCTCCAATGATAAACTATTAACAGAAGTCGATTCTCATCTCAAACTCATTAAATAATCATTAAATCGAGTTTAAATATTGTAGTTCTTCCAAACACTGAACATAGTACTTTTTTGGGATCAATACTTTTAATTTTATTTCGTTTTTAATTTTATTCAAAAACTTAACGCAGTTTACATAGTAAATTAAATTCATTGTAGATTATTTCAAACTTCAATACTGAAACAAAGCGAAGCGTTCTGTTTTTCTTTTCATGAATGTAAATTAAAACGTGTATAAATGAATATTTAAACAGAGGTTAGAAACACAAGTTCTGTGTACACAAATCAAAAATTATTTCCATAATAAAACCACCGTTAGTTTCACTGCACGTTAAAAAACGGTTTGTTTTGAATTTGCACTATAACAACCGGTGATGCCAACATTGAATTTTAATTTTGACGTGGAAGAAGAAATAATTTAACTCCACGTTTTTTCACGTTTTCAAGTAACGAACGTTCTTGTTGGTCTAATATTTATTTATGATAAAACTCTTTACAAAATTTTGCTTTTTTTACAGATTTTTTAGTGGCCAGATTAGGCTAATGCCTCTACTGGTCTACGAAAAAAAATTTCCTAAAAATACAGTAAAAAAAACTTCTTACAGTAATTTTTTTTCGTTACTTTATCTGTCATTGTGACATATTTGGTTTCCTAATCCTTTTTTATAATTTTATAAAAGCACTGTGGGATTGGCACGGAAATTACTCTTTATTTTTCCCTTCGTCTTCTTCTCGAACTCTGATTTTCGACAATTCAGATCAAACGACGAAGATGAAACCTTGAGAGATAGCTATCGAATAAATTCAATAACTGTGCTTTGAAGAATTCCTCTGAGTTTTAAAAGAAATCATCGATCAAAAGAACGATAAGTTTATATTTCTTGGAAATGAGAAGAAACGAAAAAGGAAAAACAAAATGGAAAATAGCACTTCATGGCTAACGGTATCGAGTGCTTAATCAAACAAAAAATATATATGACTTTGAAAAAAAAAAGTTTTTTTTCAGTTACTGGAATCACAGAACAATCGATTTTTCTGGGACTGCAATGGGGTGATTCAGAATGGGATTTCATTAGTGTAAGTACAACTGAATTGCAAAAAGTATGGTTGAATTTAAGAGAGAAGTTTTAAACTTTCTCATAATCTTTCATAATTTGTATGTGATCATTTTGAGTATTATCATAACCCTACACTCCAAAAAATTACTTTTTCTCCGCCTCTACTGTAATTGGATACAGTATTTAGACAGACACTTAATACAGCGGTTCTAAATAGTTTTATTTTATTAATATAACGGCAGTTTTCAATGTCACGTTTGTCAGCAGGAATTTTAAGACTGTAATTGCAAATTAAGATTGAAGTTTAAGTTTAGTTTCGCAGTCGAAAAGAATTCCCATTGCAAATATTAATTACTCAGATAAATTATTTTCATGTAAACGTTCATAGAGGAGCAATGAGGAGTGACAGTTTAATCTTTTGCGTAACCCTTACACAACGTTGTTTTCCAATTAATTAAAGTTTAATTAACAAAACAAAGAATTTAATAATGAGCCCTTAATTAAAATATAAAACTCTTACCTCGTTTATATGTATCACTTCACCGGAAGCTTCGAATACTCGCGAGAAATGCGTCACACCTGAAATGAGAAAAATGACAAATTTTGTTATGTATGGAGAACTGTTATGACAAATTGTTCGTGCGGGAGGCAAGAGAATAAAATCAAATTTTCCATATAATGGTTTCCCCCGTGGCTCGCAGGATTATCGTATTATCTCCCGCCTCGAGCTGAATAGCTCAGGCATGTGGCTTTCCCTGAAAATTTCCAACAGCAGACGAAAATCCGCAGCAGCACTGCAAAAGGAGCTTTCCTAGTGCTAACTGGCTCTCACCCGTAACCGAAGCACTGTAAATTTGCGGTTTGCCGTCTTTTCTTCCTTAGAAATCTCGGAAACAGTGCTTTTTGCAAACCCATTTTTCTTCTCTCACGGAGGTGCAGCCTAATATATATGTAGATTAATCAGAGATTATAACTCTACTCTATGAAATGGGTCTGAGAGACCCGATCGCAGTACTCTTTTGCTATTTTTACAGTTATTTGTAATTATTACTTCTTATAGCTTCTTCACTTTGTCCTAATTTTATGTTTTTTATAATTTTTTATAACTATCTCAAATTTGATTGAACAGTTTTCGAGGTATAATGGTTTTCTCGCGAGAACTCCCGTATTAATATTCTCACTTCTCAATTTGTTTACTTCAAAATTTTTGTGCCAGACCATCAGAATATAGTCTGATATAAACTGAGAACAATCAATTCCACTGTTTCTGTTTGTCAAAAAAACCAACCTTACCCCTCTTAGTCCCTAAACAGATTCTCAAGTCAATTTCTCATTCGCGTCTTTAGTGAGTATGAGTACTGTTATTAGGGTTCTTTGTGTATTTGTGTGAGGACTTTTCATGAATAAAAATTGCTAATAAATTTTTAAAAACTCCGGGAAATTCGGAAGATCCCAAATCAGGTCCAGCGATAATCCTGTAGGGAGCGGTGAAATCGATTATGGGGAGGAATAATTAACATTTTATGGGGTAATTCACATGAAAACTTCCGGTTTAGAGTAGAAAAGACCCAAATGGCAGAAGATGGTGACCCACACTTCCTGACAGAATAGAGGATTAAATAATAAATATTCAACTTACAGAATAATAGATAACAATATAATTACGAATACAGATTTCGAAAACAACCAACCATAAGCAAAACCTAATTCCAACCAATCCCTGCCGCTGTCGTTCGTCTCACTAGCGCTATCTGGTCGGATTTATTCGCATTACTCTTTTATTATTATTATGATTATGATTATTATTATTAGGTCGCCACAGATGACACTTGAGAAGATGCAACTTTTGTGTGAAAACTTTTGGATATTATTTTTAAATTTATGAAACCCATACAATTTGGTCAGAACTTTTACATTTAATAATAATATATAATAATATAATAATTTAGCCTTATCTCGCCCGAGGGCATTAAGGCAGTATACATCATTTTTTTTTTACAAAACAAATTTTTTACAAAGTTATAAATTATGCACAAAAGAAAAACAGGCATCAGATCAGCTATAGCTTTTAAAGTAATAAGATAGATAAGTAAAACAATAAATAACATAGATTAAATAAATATCATAATAAAAATTGTCAATGAATTATATATAATATAATAAGTTAATTATACAATTAATAATACAAACAATAATAAGAAACAATAAATAACATAGATTAAATAAATATCATAATAAAAATTAAATAAAATCTTACCAGTCAGTAACAGTACTTTTAGATTCAATTGTTCATTAATAAAATATTAACCCAATGCACGGAAAAAAAGTGAAAAAAATGATTTAAAAAGCAAAAATTACAGAATGGGTCTCTCAGGCCCGATTAGTAGTTTTTTTGATAAACAAAGGATTAAGAAAGCCGGGGATATGAAGATACTTTTTGGGAGAGTGGCTCTTCCCGTGCGGATATAAACCGCCCGCAGCGGTGAATTTCTGTGCTCTTAAGTCGATATTACAAAGGGAGATACGCCCAAAAGGGGATTTCCCCGTTTGATTTTGAAAGAAAGTAACTAAAAGAGCTTTCACTTGAAACCTCTGATGAACTACATAGGCTCGTCTCGCTGATATAACAAAAGTAATACTTAGAAAAACAAACCAAACATGGCGGTCATTATATACAATAACTGTCATCTGTCCATATTGATTATTAAATAGGTGAAATGGGGGACATAAGGGCGGGTTGGATAATGATCCCTTGTCACACACGACACGCTATGTTTTGTAATTTTCCTAATACCCACGATAATAAATCAAAAGTCATATAAATAAACAAAATAATTTGGATCATTATGGCGGCGCATATTTTGGCGACCGGTCGGCGAATATTAAATCCGTATAATTAAGATAACCGTTACGTTTTATCTCCGTAACAAAGAACCCTCGGTTCCAGAATAACTGTAGTTTATTAGCGTTACAGGAAAAGGGACTAAAATACTCTGGTTTATTTCTTTGAAAGCTGAAGGCGAAACTTTCAGGTCTCAAAATGGGAATTACGTAATGAAATAATCTTAAAAATAAACAAAACTAATTTAAAAAAAAAAAATACGACTAATGGTCGTCAATTTTTGGATAAAAATGTGAAAATATTTTTTCATATTTTTGTAAATCGACAGAAAAAATTCAATACTCAATTTTTCGTGACTCCACTCGACTCGAGAAAATATTTCCATATTTATATGATGAAAAGTTTGCTTATTTAATTTCATCCCCACCCGAAACTCTGCTTTTCAATTTTAGGAGTTTTTGAATTTTTAATATATATTAAAATTCTACATTAGTATTTTCACGTTCGAATAAGAACTGACGAACCTTTCCTTCGCCCTTGAAGACATTTTCCGAGAAAGAATAAAAACAAGATTTTCATTGGAAAACTGCTCGAGGGGTCAGTTTGGGAAACTGCCAAATGATTTTTATTGGATTTATCATCTTTCCGTTTGTTTTATATTTTTTATAAAGGAATTGTTTTTTATTTTTTTTATTATAAAGCGTGGATTTAATGTTTGGTAACAATTTGTTGGTTACTTCTGCTTCCGTTCTCTGTTTCTACATTTCTCAAAAATTACCCTAAGAATTGAATTACTTATGGTTATCACTTTCGCTTTTATTTGGCCGAAGAATAGACTATTCTGATATCAGTTTGATTGTTCAGAAGGAACAGACAGTTCAGTAATTTTAGTCCTTATTTTTGTGTGTTTTTAAGAGTGTTGGCCATCATTCGTGGATTGTTTCTCTTCTCATTATTTTTATTTATTTATTATTTTTTTTGTTCGCTTGGGCCGTCTATGGACCACGTTGGTTTCAACTTTTTGCTCCTCTTCTTTTCTGTTGTTTCTTCTCTTTCCTCTTCTGCCAGTACTTTCTCAGTATTTATTATTTATTATTGTTATATTTATTATTACAAAAAAAGAAATATAAAAAAATTTATACATATATTTTTTTATTTTTTTATATATGTTTTTTAATATTTTTTTAATATTATATTTATTATAAATTATTAATATAATACATATTATTATTACATTTATTATTATATTTATTATTTTATTATATTATTATTACGGACGAGCGGGTTCAGAAAAGTAAAGTATTTATTATTTTTATTTATTTATTATTTCATATATTTAATCATAAGCGCCGGCAGGGGGGTGCAAGTAGGTGCATTTGCATCCCCCTAGCTTTTAAAAAAAGGGTGGAAAAAATAATTCTTTCAATAATAAGAAAAAACGAAAAAAAATAGTTATCATTTTGAATATTTAAATTACAATTAGACATTTACATTTTACAACTTACAACTATACATAAACAGTTTTTCACTTTGTTTCTAAAAGTTTTTGGGGGTAAAATAAAAAATCTCTTTATACACCCCCGGAATTAAATTCTGGCGGCGCTACTGCATTAAATTTATTATATGTATATTTTTTTATGTATTTTTTTACTTTATTTTGTTATCTATTTTATTTTATGTATATTATTATTATTTATTTATATTTATGTTTATTTTTATTATTTCTTACTTCCCGTAAGATTTGAGACCGATTGTTCAGAAAACTTCCCGCCCTTTCTACACCTCGCGAAGTGCAAAATTCCTCACGGATTCGCTCTCAAACTTTTAATTTTATCGAAAAGGAAACAAACATTTTTTGAGCCAATTTCCTACTGGAAAAATTACGGAAATACCTTTAGAGAAAACCATTTAACCCTAAAGGAGAGAGGGGGGAAAGGGAGAGAGAGAGAGGGGCGGATCGGAAAACCGTTTTCATTTGAATCTTAATAATTTCAAAGATTTCGTTTTGAAATGTTTTCTTGTCTTACTTTTTCGGTCCAACTGAAACAACTCTTTCCATTTACTTTTTTTTTTTTTTCATTTATTTTTCCCTTCCGTTTTGTGAAAAAACATTTTTTAATTATTCTAATTCAAAAAACATTTCGTTTCAATGAACATAAAATTATAATTTCAAAGAATATCATGAGAGGGTAACGAACGGGGAGGCTTTAAAAATTATAACATGCTCAAAATAAGGTTTTGCTTATTTTGCCCCGCCCGAAACATTGATAGTGCCTTTTAATAACCTCATTTCTATTCACAGAGCCGCCGGATGCCAAAAAATACATTTGCATAAAACAAGACTCTTTTGGAAAGACCACATCGAAAAGCAAATGCTCATTTCACTTTTAAACCTTTTGAAAAAAGGACGAAAAGTAGATTAAATTTTTTTATAATTACAGAATGATGCTGACGGCTGAGAGAAAGACGCCGAAGGGGTCAACAATGCTGACTTTGTTACATTTTGCCGTAAGGCTTATCAGAACCTGAAATTTCCGGGGTTGTAAAGTAATTTACATGTTCTGCTTTTCCAAACATCAAAGGTTAGCGAAAGTATTCGGTGGAAACAGTGAAAACAGATCGTCAGCATCATTTTCGAAAAGTCAGCATCGGAAAATAATGTCAAGAACTTCTCTTCGTTCCTCATTAGTTATTCTGTCCGGTTCTTAATTATTAATAAATCCTTCCGAGAACTCCTCCCCGGGGTCTGAAAAATTATAAAATTTTGAAATTTCGCAGACTGAAAAGTTTGGAACGGGTCTCTGAAGAATGCTGAACATGGGTGTCCAACTTACCGCTGAGGGTATTCAAAAACACCAAAATATTTCCGAAGTAATTACACTTTAATTATAATATATTAACATTAAATTCAGAATTATAGTCTAACGCATATAAAAGCACTGTCTCGTAAATCTTGATTTATACTGTATAAATTAAAAACGCTCCATGAAGATGTTATAAAAAAATTATTAAGGATTTTCAAAGTTCTCTGTATTTTGTACGTGCTTTTCGTGGGGTTTGCTTTTCGACGAAAAAGTTTCAAATTGACTTAACTCATCTCTGTTTTGTTCTTTCGAAACGACTTTCGCTCTTTGAAATGTTTCGGCCATATTGTTTTTGACTCCCCTCATTTATTTTTTTCAAATTCGATTCGGTGTATATATGAAAAATTTATGTAATGGAGTTCTTTTTTTACATCACAGAGAATTTCGTTGTTATTCCGGTCAAACTAAACCGGATTTTCTCTTATTTAGGATGTGAAAATGTGTTAGATGTATTTCGACGCAGAATGACGGATGATCGGCAGTGAAGATGACAAACGGGAAAATTAATGGTGGAATAAAACTGCAATAAATGCAGTCAGCACTGCTTAATCAGAAAATGTTTCCGTTTGAATTCAGAAGTTTGTTCCCTTACAGTTTCATATTATAGAAAGATGTTACTTTTTCTCACAAAAAAATACGATATTTTTACTGTATAATTCATAAACTGAAAGTTTCTCAAAGTATAATTATAAAAGAAATAACAAAAATCCTTTGGAAAAAAAATTGTCTCTGTCAAAAATCAAAAAAATTAGCAATTTTCAGCAAAATCGTAAGTTTTATCATATAATTAGCTCAAACAAATATTACAGAGTATAAATTTATCTACAGAAAATGTATCAGTAATATATAATCAGTATAGATAAATGTATCAATACTTTTTTTCCTAAAAGCCACCTTTTCTGAGATATAACGATTCAACTAATTTGACTGAACTAACTTATTAAACCTAACTTTAAAAAAAAACTTTGTTTTGTTTGTTTTATTGCAGAGAGAATTCAGCAAAAGCTGACAAATACGTCCGGAAAACTCTTACGAGTGACACTAAAAGAATTACTTTCAGTATTATATTATGCTTTTATTTTAAAGCTCATTTGTACTTAAATATTTAGCCCAGTAAAAGTGTTTAACTGTACATATCCTTTTATAATTGCAGGTCAGGTCTATTATTTAACCGGAAATGAAACCAAAAACTGACTACGAATCAATCAACAACACCGGAAATCACGTCTGCAACTCTCCAGGAAATAAAAGAAAAATAACGAAAAGGCAAACGGAAGGATTTCTTACCCCGAAATTCAATTTTGGCGATTTTGTCACCCTTCGATTTGGCAACGTAAAACCTCTTTAATTTGACCGACAGCGACATACTCTACACGAGCACAATGTCAGCAAAGAAAGGAGAGCCGGGAGATGAAGGAGAGAAAACGCTTTCCCGGAAATTCGCCCTCATGACCGTCCGCGATGAGCTTCACTCTCTCACTGGAAGAATCCAGCAGCAAACGGCGCTTCACAACAGCAGTTTCCTCAGGTAACGGCCATCTTATAATTTCGGATTCTAGTTTTAATCACGACCGACATTACTGTATAATCATTTGGAGATTTAATTGATTCAATTATTCGAAAATGAATTTCCTCTTTGAGACGCGATTCGATTGGTAAAATACAGATCAGCACAATAGCGGCTGTGAATTATGAAATAAATGGCTGACAGAATTTTCAAAGAGAAAAATGTTTTTATGACTCTTTGAAAACACGAGTATACTTTTTATATTATATTTTTTCAGTCCTTTTGGGATGGCTTTTATTTTTTTTTCAGTTCATGATGTTTAAATCTAAAATTTCCATATTAACTTTATATGTTTTTTCTCATACTGAGTTATATATTTTTCAAACAGCGATATAAAAACTAGAGGAAATTATTTCACCAAAGTTCAGGGATTACCAAAAGAAATAAAAATGACAAAAGAAGATTCGAAGAATAAGAGGAAATAAAGAGAGAAAGAAATAAGAAAAAAATAGAAAGAAAAAGTTTAAAAGCAGTTATAAAATACACCGAAGTATTAAACAGAAAAAAGGAAAAAAAAGATGGAAGATTCCCCGAAAGATCTAAACAACAAAAGACAGTATTTTGTGCAGGAGTATTAGTACATCGTAAAAGAAATTTCAAAATCCTTTGGGAATAAAATTGTTTCGAGGTCAAAGGTCAAAAAGATGACTTTTTCGCGATTTTTATCAAACGAAAAGTTTCTTCAATGAAATTAACTCGAATAAAAATTTCAGATCATAAAATTTATCTACAAAAATGTATCTAAAATGTAAATAATGTGTATAAAAATTCAAAAGTTAGATAAGTCGTAATTTTTTGACCTTTGACCTCGAGTCAATTTATTTGGCTTTTGAAACTTTTTTAGAGTTATATTTTCGCATATTCAGAATTTTCGTATAATTTGACCGAACTTATGTCTAATTTTCTAAACTTTCAATAGCCTTCAATGATTTTTACTATATTCGCCGTTAAAAAATCTCTCTCCAGTATTATATGTTTCATAATCTAATGAATGAATCATTAATTAAAATCAGAAATAATTTAAGAGCAAATAAATATAATGTAATGATAGTAAGAAGAAATAAAAAAGTAATAATTTTTACGCCCCCTCGCGCGTTAATTTTCGCAAAAAAGGGGAAAATAAAGACGGACCCGAGTGAAACAAATGCGACATTACTGCAAATTTAATGTCCTCGACATCGCATAAAAATCCCCGGGGGGCGCGGTCAGCAAATTCACCCCCATTTCCGCCCAGGTGACAATTACGTGGAAAACAAGTGTGCTCCCCGACAGCCTCCGACAGGTTTTTGCGGGTCAAATAAGGTCAGATCCGTGACGTCACGAATCTGACGTCTCTCCCTCGCTCGATGAAAACATTGCAGTTCGGGGAGGATTGACCAGTTTTTGAAATTTGTCCCCCGAGGGCAGATTTCGATGGGACGCTTCGATAAATTTTTAATGAGGTTTTTCCTGAAGCTTTTCCTGGAGCTTTTCCGTCCTTTCGACGCTTTGCTTCGAGTAATGGCTCTCGAAATGACGGATTTTGACGTTTTTCTCCTTTTTCGATTCGAAATTTTTCAAGGGCGCCCATTTGGAATTCGTCAGCATTAACGAGGGGAAGGTTTTCGAATAGGGGTAAGTTTCCCCCCGATTACCATTCGCCTAATCTCCTTGTGTGCGTTGTACTGATGATGCCGCGAAAAAATCAAAATGGCGTTTTATTCCCGCTCATTTTGCGTGTGTAAACTGAAAAGGACTTGAATGGGTTATTGCTGAGATGCGAATGAGTTTAAAATGTTGACATGACGGCTGACATTTCAGCACCTCGCCAAAGATTGGCGGAAAATTAACATGTCAGCGACAAACTGAATTTTGAAATGGAAAAGTTTTATAAGTTTTCGGCTTTTAGTTTGAAATGAGTTTACATTTGTGCGAGTCGTCAGCAGCAAATTTTTCAGAGTATTTGCGCCTCTCTGAGCACTGCTGATTTTAATTTTTAACTTTTACGTTGAATGCATTTTCCGGCGCTTGAAATAATTCGGCCATTATGGAAAACTCTGGAATCCTTCTGAAAAATCACAAGCATGCTCTTCAATGTTTCACGAAGTGGAATAATGAATGAAGGCAAAGTTCGATTACTTCTGTTACTACAAAAAGCAACAGGCTGGTGTGGAATTTTCATTCAATGGGGGTATTGGCTGCACTCCAGTCAACTCCATTACTTTATGAAAAACATAGGAAAGCCTAATGAAAATAATAACAAGAAATGTACGAATTCACTGCCCATTTCGAGAAGTATACTCTTGTTAGTTTTTAATTGCAAATGAATAAAAAATGAAGAAAAATTTGTTTCTCCTGTAAAAGGTTTTGAGAAATTTGCGCGTACAAAAAATTATTTCAGTGTATATAATACATTCCCATAATTTATTCGTATTGTCAGTATTCAGTGCGTGTTCAGGTAGTTAAATGACGTCACAGCGGTGGACGACCAATCAGAGGGCGTATCCTCAAAGCGCGTCTCCGTCACATGTCATTACTTGTTTACTAATTCGATGTGATCAGTTTCTTGTTTTTTGGAAGGGACGGGATTTTTAGAATTCAAGCGAGATTATTTTCTTGTTGCTTTGAAAATGAAGTTTGTTTCGTTCTCATTCGGGTCATGGAGTGGTAAGTTCTGATTTTTAATTGCGGACAACGATAGTCGCATTTCTGCAATTGAAACGGTCTTTTAGTTTTCAACCGGCAGTGAATAACTATTTCCTGTAAATCTTTGGGGATGGTGGGGTTGATTCTGAATCAGATTTTCCGGACTGACAAGGCTTTTCAGGAAGGAAGTTCAACGTAAGGCGCTTATATTCTCTTCACAATGTCTCTTTTGAGATTTTCCACTAAGTTGAATCCAGTTTTAATTTCGGTTTTTTAAGACTGGGAATTTGAACCAACTGTTACCGTTTTAATAAAATAAAGAAGTGATAAATATAGCTTATTATTTTAATGACAACATCTCTTTTGTCATTTTTGCTGGGAGTAATTCTTCAACGGTTTTTCAGTTTTACAATTTTTGCATGAGCATGATGGTTATTTAAATAATGATTGAGCCAAATAAAATGGAAAGAGAGGGCGGAAAGGATCAATATAAGATTTACTAAAAAAAGGATTAATTATTTAAAATTATTTTTGCCATTCTCTCAGTGAATTCAAAAATTTACAGATTAAATTTGGCACTACGCAGGCAGAGTTGTCCGTTAAATCCCACATGTGGGTTAATAATTATTTAAAAAAATCCATTTATTAAATACGTTCTGACGTTTGATATATTCAGCGGGATGTACTCTGAATATAATTTAGTAAATGGTAAAAATTCGTAATAAATTCGTTTCAGGATCTTTCCGCCATCTCTCAGATGCACGCCGCATTAATTCTCTAATATTCGATCGTTATGTTGCTTTGAATCACAGCAAAAATTAATTTCCATGTTGGCACTCCTGCAAAGTTCTCGTTAAGGAGACCTAACCTCAACCATATTGCGCCTTTCAGTGCAACATAATGGAGACGCCGGGTGTTCTTGATTTATTAATTGAATTTGGGTAAGTTAAAAATATTTTGAGTAGTTAAAATTATTTGGATTATTGTCAGGCTTTAGTTGTTGTATCGTTCAACGTCGTGAATTACTCAAATTATGATACGATCACATAATTTAACATGTGCTTAATGCAAAGTAACATGAGCATGCGTGAGTAGGATCTTTGTACGAATTTATGTACCGGTTTTATTTTTAAAATAAGTGAATGATTGAACTCACTTTACAGAGAATACCTTTTACTTTAAGTATAAGGAATCAAATCCCGTTTTTTTATTTGAAATTGAACCGGGCCTGAAAGACGCCACTTGTGCGTTCTCAGTTTTCGAAACGCACATTCATTTTAATGCTCAACTGTTTTTTCAGAGGAGGAGCTGAATTACTGTTTGGGAATGTTAAAAAGCACAAAGTTCAATTACAACAAACGGAGTCATCAAAATGTAGGTTTTAATCTGATACCATATTTTATTTTGATTATTTTATGTACGAATATCTGTCTAATTTGTTTTTAACATTCCAGGGACAATCAGAAAGCTTCTTCCTTGGATACAAGAAAATCTCCTGAAAGAAAGACCAGAACTCTTTATTCAGGATGATTCAGTTCGCCCTGGTATTTTAGTGTTGGTTAACGATGCTGACTGGGAATTATTGGTAAGTGTTACATGTTAGTAATTTGCTATTGGCACATTGGTTTATTTTGTCTAAATAGAATAATTTTAGATTATGGTGACAAAACTCACCCATTTTGGCCAGGATTTGCTTATCTTTGGTATAAAGAATGAACTTCCAAATGCCACTTCTATGTATTTTAAGAGTGTAAATTAAAATTTGAATACAATGAGACTTAAACTTTGTACTTCCTTTTTTCTGCAAGGAAATGGAAGAACTTTTAGATACTTTAATTTATCAAATTTTAGATTTAGAAGGTTCTGCCTAAATTTATACAATATCAGTTTTTTTTAAATTCTAAATATATTAAAGTAAGTTATGAAGAGTTAATAATTCAAATTATAAAATGATAAAATTTATAAATACTGAAAAATAAAAAAAATATTTACATTTTAAAGTATAATCTATAAAAAAACTGAAATACAATCTCTGAAATTCATATTTATATTGCAAAAATTTCAGTATTTGACTATTAAAATATGAAAAATGAAATTTGAGTTTTTGAATGTTCATTAGATTTAAGTTTAAATCACTTAAATGTAAATATCTGTTACAATCAATTAGATATGTTGCATATGATGCCCTGTTGTTGGGACATGATTCATTTTGTCAACAAAGAACAGTTTGTTTCTGCAGTTGTGGTTTATACCAAAAACCACCAAATAAATGAAAAATGTTTGAGATGATTATTCGAATTAGCATTAAAAGACAAAAGGAAAAGTTGAAAATGTTTGATAAAAATGAAAAAAAAAGAATACACCAAATTGATTTAATTAGAACTTTTAAGTCATGATTCAGATGTAAAATAATATTTCGAATAAACGGTGAGAAATTCAAAAGGAAATTGTATATAAAGTATTATTAAAAAGAGCGGAAATTGTAGTAAATCAAAAAAAAAAAACCTGGCAATAAAATTAAAACGGGGCGGGGGAGGACGAACGGGGAGAAAAGGCAGCATCCTTTTAATTTTTATCTTTTGATTTATCCTTATTTGTCATTGCCAGTAAAAATGAAAATTTTCTCTTAAGAAAATAAAATTCCTTTTTGAAATTTTTGAACGGAAGCTTTTGAAACGGGATTTGGCGGGCGGGCAGAGGCACGAGAAAAAAAAAGTTTGAGTTGGAGGGGGGGAGGGTGAATTTTTATTGAATCTTCGGGGGGGCGTTGAATAGGCCGGGGCCGACGCGGGGCTAATAATAAAGAGTTGAAGTAATTAAAAGGCGGCTCTTTTTTTGTTTGGCATTTTCATTTACATACTTAAATTGGCGCTGCCCGGACGGGGGGCCTCTCCGAACCCGACAAAGATGAAAATTTAATGTCTCCTTTCTTCCGCGCGATAATACTTTTTTATTATGCTCATGAAACCGTGGACGGAATTAATCCGAGGATTACAATTTTTTTCCCCCCTATTCAGCTCCGTTGTTTATTACTATATAAACTGTCGCTTAATATTTCCCGAATTGAAAATGTCGTTTGGCGAGATTGAACTTTCGATAATGGGTTTCTTCGGTTTGCTTAGATTGTGGTTGTCGCGATGATTATGAACTAAAGTCAGTCGGCGTCTTAACTTAATAAGGACCGCTTATTTTTAAACTAATTATACTCTGCTTATTTGAAAAACTTTTGGTAACTTCGCCCTGGCTCATTAATTCATAATAATTATTATTTTATTACTAATGCCTTAAGTATTTTTATTTTAATTGTCTGAAAATGTCATTTTACTATTTCTAAAAATTTTGACATTTTTATTGTTCTGTTTTTACGATACCCAGAGAATAGTACAGAAATTTTAGCAAATATACAAAGACCTATGCACAGGACATATACATACAGTATCGCCCAAAAGTATTTTGACAATACAAAATTTAATGGTTTCTTACTTAATTGTTTTACTATAAGATTTTATTATTAATACTATTAATAATATATTTGTCGCATTAAAATAACAAAATATACAAAACATAAAATTCTCCTTTGTCTTCTGCTATTTCTTTAACACTATTACTTTTCTTATTACTATTTTATCTAAAGATAAACTCTTTGTTTCTTCTGTTATTTAATTAATTTGCTTTTTAATTATAAATGTGAGTACTGTTGTAAAGCATTTTAATGAAAGCCAATGAAATTTCACTTTGTAAGTAACCCTTACGTGTGGAAATGGAAGTATATTATTGTCAAAATACTTTTGAGCTCTACTGTATATACATCTGCAGTTTCTATAACAGTCAAAGTCGTGAGTTAATGGAATACAATTAGTCATTATTGTTCCATTTTATACAGGCGATCGCAATCGTTTATTTAGAAGTTTTATCAGTTTGTGAATTTGTCCGTACCTGAATTGATCAACCTGAAGAAAAAGATTCAATTACATTAGTCCATTTAAAAATCGCATATATTCAGGTTAAGTTAAACGTATTAGCGAGACCGGACTTTGTCGTAATTTGTTAAAAGTGAACGAAAGAGAAGAATTAACGGTTGTTCATTATCTCAAACGCTCTCTTTGCCTTTTTAACCGAAGAGTTTTAATCTTTCGAAGCTTTCGTGTGAGCAGACAAAAGAGTCGAAGTTCAACAACTTTCGATTTAGTGTACGGCCACGAACTGGTGGGGGGGGGGGGGGGGAAGGAAACGGAAATGAAAATCTCTCGCCTTATTATGTATTTCCACTCGATTTTTCAATTGCCTCTCTGAAAGAAAAAAAAAAAATCACGGACACGGAACATAATCCTTTTTAAGAAATTCCTCGCGAATTCTTTTCCTTTCCCACCTCGCCTCCCGCGTAATAAATGACCCTTGAAGTCCACATAGTTTCACTAAACCAGTGTTATTAACTCCGGGGGAGGGGGTGGAGGGAGGGGGTAATTCTCTCATCGGATTTTTTTCGCTTTTTTTTTATTGGAAAAGTTAGTTTTTTGTTAAATTAAAAACCTTTCAAATTCCGCTTTCAACGACAATGACGATTCAATTTTCGCCCTCCCACCCTTCCGTTTCATCCCCTTCCTACGGATCACCGTCACGAGGAAGCATTTATTGCCCTCATCTCCTAATTTTTGAAATTTTTTTTTTTTTAATATTCTCCCGTAATTCAATAAAGTCGCCCCTCATCCGTTCCGGAGTTCAATTAAATCAGTTCGAATTAATTGGCAGATAATGAAAATAAGGTCTATATAAATCTTTTTAATTGTCGCTCGACCTTAATTCGCGTCTGGAGCTCCCGTTTTTAAAATCCGATTGATTTACGTCCGCTTCGTTCGCGAACTGTGGGGCGGGGGTGGGCGGAATCGGAAACGGCAACCCTTGCCGGGCCGAGGGGCGAAAACCCGATGAAAGACATCTTATTTATGAGTGGCACCCCCCGAAAACCGGAAAACAAATATAATTTCCGGGAAATGCGCCGGGGAAATCAATTAATCCGCAGCGGCGGAGAAAAAATAACGAGACCGCAATGCGGATCATGTTTACCTTGCAATCATTAATATATATTTATAAAAAGGATGCGCCGGGTTAATCCGAGTGAAAATTAGGATAGTCGCGAATGTAAATAAATTACCGTGATTAATTCCCGTTTAGATGGAGATATAATATCAGCCGGGTGCAGTAATGAGTTGCATTTGCCGTTCGGATGCTGATTTTATGAGGCGGATGCAAAGCAGAAACAGTTGTTTTATTTTCTCATTAAATCACGAATGCTGTCGGCCACGTGCACGGTTTCATCCTAAAGATGGAAAAACGATTGCTGTTTTCACGGACACGAAAAGAACAATGGCGAGAGGGAATTAAAGAGGTTTCGCGCATATCTTTCGGAGTTAATCCGGAACATATTATGGATTTGGGCGTCCTAAACGTTATAAAATATACGCGGGGAGAGAAAATATGAACTTTGCCGAGGAAAAACAAGTTTGAACCGTTGTAGGGATTTATCAGCAGTGCAAGAAGAAATAATCGAAACGAAAGAATTGGATTAGCACAATCTCATTAATGGCGGCGAAGAGAAATGGAATAAGATGGCTGAATTACTACGGAAAATAAAGGACAAAAGAAAGAATTAATTACATTATAAACGGGGAAAAAGTGTTATTTTTTTTTACGCTGTTTGTTTTCTTATTTTAGTTAATTATGTAATTTATCGCCCGAATGCTGAGAGGTCTCCGTTGAAGTTATTATCAGAGGTTTTTATTCGCACGTTTTTGGGTTATTAATTAATTAGTTTAATTATTTATTTATTATTTTTATATATGTTGATTTGATAGATGAGTGCAGTGGTGTTGATGAAATGACAGCTGAGAAACCTTTAAAAAAAAATAGTGTATTGTAGGGGTGGCTCCCTGCAGACGCAACCCCCGCTCGTCTGCCCGCTTCCCGGGATATTTACACGAATCTCTACAGGTCCTCACGGTTATTGAGAAGCATAAACAGGGAAAGAAAAACAAAACACAAGACGAATAACTTCCAAGAAAGAGTTTCCTTCAATATAAATTCTCCCTTAATTCGGTGGAAGTAAACCCCCGAGGCGGGAGCGATGCGGAGCGCTTCACAGGGCCGGGGGGCACCGCGGGGATTAAAAGAACACCCTCTCCCCGGTGTTTTTCACATCGCCTTATACTCCCTCTTGTTTCCTTTCAGGGCGAGTTGGACTACGAGCTCAAAAACAACGACAATATATTGTTCATATCAACCCTTCACGGGGGATGAAATTTGGTTTCCCCAGAAACTCTTTTTTTATGACTGATTGCTTCTTGAAAAGCGATTAATCATCAGGAGAGACAATTTTGAATCGGCTAAAGGGGATGAAATTCCGCTCCCAATATCGGCTCCCCTCTTCTTTCACAGCGCCGCTTTTTATTTTTTATTAATACAGGATTTTAAAATTTAGAAGGCGTTTTTCGAGGGGGGCCACGTAACGGTTCGAACGGGAGACGGGGATGATTCGTCGGGAGAGCGCTTTCAAACTGCGAGCGAAGGGGAAGAAGAAAAGAAGGCGATTTTCAACAATAATTCATGAAACTGTCAGCAACAGTCTCACGGCTGCATTGCTAAACTCGACGCTTCAGCAAATGCGGATTATCATCTCATCTCATCCTTATTATCAGGGGATTAAGGATTAAAAAAAGCGACTCAAATGGGAATCCCTCGAAAAATTAAGAAGAAAGAAGTGCTCCGTCTCAGGATGAACGAGTCACATCGTACAGGTACTCTTTTGAATGTGTACTACTGTTTTGATTGTACCGAATCTTGTACGTGTTTGCTGCCGGTCTTTTGATTTTCTTTTGATTTCACTTGTTCTTTCCCTTGGCGGGAAAAAATCATTCTTTGGTGCGCTTCCTGCCAAGGACAGTGTGCTTAAAACGCCCAAACGCGTACTGTATGAATGGTAGTTGACCGATGACTCCTATTCTGACAGTTTATTTTAATTTGGAAGCGACGTTCCGAATCGGACTACGCTTCTTGTTGCGTTAACAATACATGTCTTTATCGTCTTAAAAACTTCACGTCGTAACTGCAACTGCCACTGAGACCCGCACCCCCGGTCAGAAACTCCCAACTCTTATCTTTCATCCAGAAGGAATATTAACCCTACGAATCCCACATATATATGTGTTATGGGTGTGGGACGGAGTCAAACGCCTTCTGGAAGTCGATGAAAGTTGCGCGGAGTTTTCTCTTTTTCGGTCTAATTTTATGTAATTATGGGAAAAGGTTATAAATGTTATTTAGAGGGTAATGATATTAGGGAAAAAATCAGATGGGGCATTTTAAGAACATCTGATTTTGAATTATTCCGGTAAACTGATGAACTCACGCTTGTTATCAGTGTAACACCTGAGTTTCCACAAAACTCCGAAATGAGTCCGGGAAATTGTAATGAAACACTCGAAAGGAGAAAGACGTGCAGAAGAAAAGTGAAGAGATTGCACGCCCGAGGGCTGAGCCGAAGCGGAAGAGTAATTTTATACAGTAATAAATACAAAGCTGAATTATTTGGGGAGTGTTCTTTTCACTGTCGAACACATAACGGGGGAGGAAGGTTGGGGGGGGGGGGTTGGTCTCCTCGAACGTATTCAGACCCCGAGCACCATCCCCCATTCTCTCGCGTCTTTTAATGACACTTTTACAATAAATTTTTGGTGCCATTAAATGAGTTAATCTCTGTAAAAAACGTTCTTTGGTCTTTCCGTATAATTAGAAGCATTAAAATTCGTGAGTTGATGACTTTTTTGAGGTCGAATAATAAAATTTTACGCTTTCGGTTGCGCAGAAATCTCACAAAGGTTTCCGCAGCTTTCTGCGAATGAAGGAAACAGAAGGGAATTCTAACTCTTTTTATAACGGGTGGAAAATTCGAAAACGGGAGACCGAATTTTAAAAACGTCATCCAATTTCACGTTATTGTTATTTTATCGATGGTGACTGCAATAATATAAAATATAAATATGGTTCCTTGGAATTCATCGAATATCATCAATTTTTTCAATGCTATTCAAATGGAAATATTTGCCTTTGAGATAATTTAGGCATGAAATTCCTCCAAGAGTTGAAGGTTATTTTGAAACTTTTGAATTTTCACATTCCGCTCCCCCGAGGACGGCCCCTTTCACTGGGGGGAAATAAAATGGCGCAACGTGAGATTCCCAAGCGCCAAATCACCCCCTGCACCCGTTGCATTGTGCACAACAATCGGGGTCTTTAAAGGGAATCGGGAGAATCCGGTTTATTTGCTCACCTGGGAAAATGATTATCATCGACATGTAGGAACGGAGGAAAGACATGAAATGTCGGGGAAAGTTTTCGCGAGTTTCGCTCGAACGAGAATTTTCAAAGGAGTCGGATTTCTTACGAGAGTAAACAAAAAGTTAAATTATTTGTTCAATGAATCGGAAAAGGGATTTAAATTGAATTAAACGGGTCTTTAGCGGGTGGAAAAATTTCCCGGGTATTTCTGACCTCTCTTTCTCTCTCTCTCTCGGAAAAACTAAGAAATATCTTTTATTAATATTTTTGAAGTACAAAAGAAATCGAAGTAAACAAAATAGAATTACGCAATAGGTACATATAAAAATTCAAAACTCATTTTCTGTGTGATATATTTTAAAACAATTATTAAAATTATGTCTATCTGCCACTTCCATTTGTTCCAGTCGCTACCGCCCAATTTGTCTATTTTATATTCGTTTTCACCCGGCGTTTTCACTAATGAAATTTCGAAAAACAGAAGTCCAAACGAAAAAAAAATAACCCCCAAAAAAAAATCCAACAGAGAAATCCAACACTCCCCTCATTTCGAACTTCTGCTCCACCAAAATGTATTTAATATATTTCTGTTAATAATTTGAAGGGAATTAATTCGTAGGAAACCCCCGGGTGCAGAAAAATGGAGAGTGTTCCCCCCCCACTTGTCGCCGAAAGGGAATCTAATAAAACCCGCATTATTTGAACAGTGTATATTTTATATAAAAACAAATCTGTGATTTTTGGTGCGCGGCGGATTTTCATTTATTCCGGTTTATGTTTTCTAGAAAATTAAAGCTATGCTCATTCGAGGCTATGCCTCATTTTCACGGTTTGCTTGTTTCATTCCCCCGAATTGCGCAGCCCCCTTGAGCGGAGCAAAGAAGACTTTATTTATTCAGACATAAAAGCCTCCAAACTTTCATTTTCCTTTTTGGGCGGTGATGGGGGGGGGGAGGGGAGGGGAGGGGAGGGGTTATAGAAAGTTTCGGAAGAGATGTGGAAAAGTTAAACGAAGCCAAACGAAACGTAGTCTCCCCTCCCCTTTTTTAAGGAATCAGAAAAAGCCCGTGTGCGGATTCTGCGATAATGTGCACAATAAAAAACCATGCCGGTTGTCATTTATCCTTTCTTTCGCTCGCTCGTTTCGCCCCTCGAGTCCCGCCATTTTTTGCCAACCCCCGGCCCAGATTCAATTTTTCATCTCCTCCCCCTCCCCCCCCCCCCCACCCCCGGGCTCCTCCAATAAGGCGGCTTTTTTTCTAACCCCTTCGAGCCGAAAGTAAGTGTCGGTTATTAGTTATTAGCGGTTGGCTCGGGGCCAGATGGTTGTGTTTCATCCCCCTTTCTTCGGGTCTAATTTCTGGAAACTTTCGAGTGACCGCCCTTTTTCAATGAATAAATTCCTCTTTGTCTTGGGGAATAATTATTATAATGGGTTTTTGGTTTTCTTCCGGGTCTTCTGCGGGCGCGAGTCCCTGTTGCACCTGGGAAGAAGAGGGAGGAAGCGTCCACCCTTGTGTGAGCGTTCTGGTGTACTAATCTCTTGGGCTTGGGGGGTAGTTTTCCTAGGACCAAACATTCACATTCTATTATACTGATAGTTTCTCTCGGCTGGTGATAGGGTTCTCGAAGTATATGCGATAACGTGTCTCTCACCCCCACCGCTCCCTCTGTGGCTTTTCCTTGCCCCTCACATAAGGGTTAAATGAAACAAGGGGAGAAACGTGCGGTGGATTCGTGACAAAAATTAGGGGATGAAAGTTTCGGCGACATGTGTGAACAAACGCGCTCAAAACTCCTCAGCCGCTGTTTTATAGAGGGAGAGATTGCACCCCATAATGGTGTTATAGTATAAAGAGGCTGCGAGAACTACCATAAAGGTCAGGGTGGTACATCTGCCCGTAACGGCGTCAAACCGAAAGTTGGGGACAAGCGGGGCCCCCGTCACCTATTTCCTATGTCAAAGACAATTATACATAATAAAAAAACAATATTTTATTTTCCTAAATCGCTGAGGACCACGTGGTTCCAACTAATATGGCTTTTGTTTCTCCGCCCTCTTGTTGGCCCGGTAAACCTTCATGCGCGGCCTAAGGCTATTCCTTCTTTCCTTCTTGTTCTTTCAATTTACTTCTGAGGGCAGTGCGGTCTCTGAGGTCATCTTCTGTGATCCCCAGTTCTTCCATGTCTCTTCCTCCAATAACCATTCTGGGTAGGGAACTTTTACTTTATTGTCATCAATGAACTCTCTTTTGCTTTATGTAACTTTTTTACCAGTCTTGAAAGGCGGGAGATAAGTTTATCTATTGTGTCTTTTTCTGTAGCAGTCCATGCTTCTTTTAAAGCTATCTAAATGTCTTCTTGCGAAGATTGGCACTTCTCGCGGACTCTTCTGTCCAACTCCTCCCGTAAAAATTCTACTGAGGTCGGGGCTCTGGGGAGGCCACACCATATTTTTTAACACCCCTTCCCCTTCTTTTTCTTTTAAAAGAAAAGCGAATTTCCATAACGAAATTTATTGTCTTCTTTCTTCGTTTCTACCTGCAAATCAATTTTTAATTCCTGATTCCCCTGGCAGCGAATTGCCACAAATAATTCTTCGACTTTGGGTACCGTGGAATTTTGTAATGATAACAGTAAAAAAAAATACCTAAAGATAGAAGAAGGACTTCTTTTTATGCTAAAAAAATCAAAATCAAAAAAAAAATAATCCAAAATCCTAAAGTTGCTGTCCTCATTTGAGGACACTGGGCGTTAATGGGTTAAAGTCTGTTACAAAGGCACAACCTTCATCATTATTTGTGTGTGTTGGGGATCGAATGCGTTTGTGATTCGATCTGAATTCACCCCCGGTTAGGAGCGCCGATGGTAATAAGACACAAGGTTCCGCCAAATTGATGTTGAATATATATTGAATAAAAATTGACAAAATTGAACAGTGTTTGATGTTCACAGCAGTACAGTTGAAAGGCCAATGCTCAAAAATGTCCTGGTGGTTGGGGTTTTGGGTTCGATTTTTTTTGTATTGAGGGATTCCTCCTTCTTGCCCAAGGTCAGTTCAAAATTTATTGTTTTTTTGTTTGTTTATGACTCTATTGCCTCTTGCTCAAGGTCGGTTCAAAATCTTTACCATTTCTTTACCTGTTCACGACTTTAGGGAAAGATGGAGTTATCTCCAACATACTGCGCCCCTTTGAACTATGTTCAAAAATTTGTTTATGAAATTAAACTGAAAATGTTAAATTATGCATATAGAACTGAAATGAAAATTAAATTACAATATTTGAAATTAATTACATAAAGTGAAATGAAACTTAAAATACAATGTTCAAATTTATGTATATAAAAACTTAAACTGAAACTTAAGTTAATTCTGGATCTTCAGGTAACGGGCAAATCTTAGATAGGCCTCGTTTTACCACTGAATCTCCAATTTTTACGCTGACGACTCGAATGATTCCGTCGCTGCCTGGATGAACCTCTGTGATTTTCCCAAGAGGCCATTGAAAAGGGTGCGTGTCCTTCGTCCTTTATGATGACGACTTTGCCCACTCGTATGAGTGATTTGTCGTTGGAAGCCCTCCATTTTTCTCGTGTTTGAAGATTGTTCATGTATTAAAGACTCCAACGCTTCCAAAATTGTTGGATGCAGCTTTGAAGATGGTGGAAGTGCTTCAGCTTGCTGGTTGGGGTGACGGCTGCTGTCTCTGGGGTATACAGGAAGGTCCGACCGATGAGGAAATGAGCGGGAGTTAAAGGTAATACATCGGTCGGATCGGCAGAGAGAGGAGTTAGAGGACGGGAGTTCAGAATCGATTCGATCTGACAAAGAACAGTGTAAAGTTCTTCATATGAAAATTTGTTATTTTTCATTGTCGTAATCAAATGGTATTTGACTCTCTTTATGTTAGATTCCCAAAGTCCTCCAAAGCTGGGGGTACGAGCTGGAATAAAATGCCACTTGATTTGCTTAGTGGCTAAAAATTGGTAGATTTTTTGTGAGTTGTTACTTAAAAATTCATATACTCTCTGTTCTGGGAGTGTGAATGAACAGAATAAATTTTCGGAAAAGTTCTCCAGAGGGTGGTGAGCGAGTGAGTGACGAACCAGAATGGCTACGCCACCGTGTGCTTTTCCATCAGGATGTTGGGTCTCGTAAAGGAGATACCCTGATATTCTGAAGAAAGTTTTTTGGGTGAAATGCTTTTCACTAATGAGCATGATGTCAATTTGCTCAGCCTGAAGGAAGGCTTGTAGTTCGAGTTTTCTTTGGGCCAGGCCATTGGCGTTCCAGATACCTATTTTAAGGTATCTCGAAGGACCAAAATGGTTTGGCTTTAATGGAAAAGCGTTCGTCGTGAAGCGACTCGCTTTTTTTTTCCTCTAAATGTATAACACGGAAAAGCGCGGTTTTTAAGCACATGAGCTTAGTTAATTTCTACAAAATGGGATTGCGTTCTCGGTCTTAATTTTTCGAGCACGTGAAACAGATTTAATCAGTTTGGAGTCTTTCGGGGGGGGGGGGGGGGGAGAAAAACGTCAGAGTTTCCGGGGGATAAGCGGAGCCGTTTTGTCCCTTTATTTTTTTTATTATTATTAAAACAAAGGCGTCACATTGTTTGATTGATCGAAGCCATTTGCAGAAATCATAAACTGTGAATCGCAACCCACATTGATTCATTCGAGGCCATTCTTCTGTCCCCGTGAATCGATTTCGGGGGCGATCTGTTACGGTGATGTGCTCCCCTTAAACTTTCCCTCCAACTATTAATCAGATGGAGAGGGTTGTACCCGTTTGTGCCACGTGGAAGACCTCGAAATTCTTATTGATGTGGGTTTATGGAATTCTCAGTCATTCCTTGGGTAAGGGGCACAATTTGACGGTGAACTTTAACAGGCAACCAATGTGAACACTTAAACAGTACAATTTACTTGCCCTTCTTTAACTCACGGTACTTATCCAGCAATTGGCTCGAAATGTTGTCTGTCTGCCTTTCGACTCATCATTCACAGTTTTCAAATAAACCGTAATTAACAAAAATATCCGATCCGGCTTACGAAGGACCAACATTTCGATCTGCGCGATTTCGGCCGGAGCGATCCCCTCCCCCATAAATCTGTTCCGTTTCATATCGGTGCGGCTTTTAAAATAATTTGCTCGCAGGGGTTGAAAACATTCCCGCTCCCCGCAACAACCCCTGTAAACAATCTTCCCTAAAACAACGGGAATCGTGCCACGGGGACTCGTTACACCCGCACATCCCCGTCATGTTCATTTTCGCCGTTGGAATTTCAAAATAACCGACGAATTTTTTTTTGTTTTTACGGTAGATTTAATTGTTTCTGATAGTCGGAGATCTGTTTCTGATTGAGCCCCGATGTCGGCGGCCATTTTTGGGGGGGGGGGGGGGGGTGAGGTTCGTTCCGGGAATTTTTTATACCCTTCACTCGTTTCCGAACGAATATCGCTTATAATCGTTTCCGAAAGGGAGGGATTTCATTACGGGGGTAGTTTTTGCTCCGAGCGGGGGAGGGGAATAAGAATCCTACCCCTCGAATAAGCCCTAAGAACGGTAATTAATTAAAGAGAGCGACATGAATTCCCCGGGAAAATAATACCGAATGCCGAGTTGTGTTGCCGTTTAATGAAGGCTTCGGCTTAGCATCGTTCTGAATAAACCTTCTTTCTGCGGGTCTGCATTGCAAACCTTCCGCGAGAATACACCTTGCAGAATGTGATTAATTAACCTTCGCTTTGGCATCCTCTGCCACCCTCGTTCTTATTCTCACTTCGACTCCCCTCGAATCAACCCCTTTCAACGCGAGAATTCCTTTGTGATTCGGTCTAGGTCATTTCCGGTCGAGCTTTTGCAAAATTGAGGCTGTACAAAAATTGGCGGTGTATAAAGAGTCTCTGTTTTTGATTAGAACTGAAGGAAAAAAGGGTAATCTATGAATTATAAAGTGGGGGAAAACAGATTTGAAATTTTTAAAAGAGCGAAAGAGTTTTATAAATTTTGAATTTAACGCAGTTGATTTCATTACTCATTGTAAAGTTTCCTTTTAATGCTTTTAACGAATTTTTTTTTTTAAAAGTTTTACCCCGGAAGAAAGGGAGGAGTTTTTCCTGAGAAAATCTGAAGGAAAACAACCCCTCGGAGGGGATGATGTGAATAAAATTCACCATTTTTTGGAGGCGACCTGAGAGGTTTCCTCACTCAAAGTAGTTATTCTTAATAGGACGCAGTTCTCGAAATGAAAATTCTCATCTTTTCTGGAAAAAAAAAAGTATTTCTAATTACATTACCGTTGTAAATGAAATGAGAGGCGTCCGAGGTATTTTTTTTGAGATTAAAGGCTAGTAATTAGTTTCCGGCTGTGTATTTTTTTACTTGTGGGCGGTCAGCAAAAGCTTATCTTTTTATTGAAGTTAACTGTTATACATTTTCTCCCTTTGCCGTGTAAATGTGTTTCGCGCTCTCTCTGTAAATTTTACAAATACAGTTATATCGTCCTGTGTCGCTGAGATTTTCGTGATGGACTTGGCCACATCATTAATTGTTGTCAGTTCCGCACAAATGTCTTGTAACGCTTCCACAAGTTGTTTAGATTCGGCCATAATATTCAGCACCTCAATCACGCGACTTATCTCAAACGCTCACAGTTCAGTATTATCTCCGTTTCCTCTCTGTATCCATTGAGATAGGCATTAGAGACATCCAATTGGTGGACTTTCAAATCAAATTGTACGGCCAAAGATAATAAAAGTATTACCGAGCTTAATCGAGCTAGGGGCGCAAAAGTGTTCGTAAAGTGTATTCCGGGACTTTGTGTAAATCCTTTTGCGACTAACCTTTTCTTTCTTCTTTGAATACTGCCATCCGTGTTGTACTTGTTTCTAAGTACGAATCTACTTCCGATTACCTCTTTTCCGGGTTGGTCTGTTTTCTAATTCCCAACTTCCTTTCTGTAGCCCCGTCCTTTCAAGACGAATTCTCTTCCAAAATAATTCTATCAGGAATAGGTAACGGTAAAGGGGGAAGAAAAAATAAAATTTTAAGGAAAAGGAAAGAACTCCATAAAATGTATACGAAAACAAATTACTTATAAATTTCGATATTCAGCTTTCTTATGTATGAAACCGCCACAGATTTTAACCACAACCAACCCCATCTGAAGGGGAATGGTTACAATTTGGCGATGGACTTTATGAAGAGAATGTTACAGTAAAAAAACGCTCTCCAACTATCGAAGACAAATCGAAGTATGTGTTAGAGAAGCTATTTCCGCGGTGCAATCTTGATATCATAGCACTTACTCCCCGGAAATCAAACAGTAAAGCACATTCGAAGCTGAAGATGTTCCGGAAGATATGTGCAATCAGATTCTCATACTAAACCAGTCGTACCAACCTTTCGCAACCCCACAACAATGAAAACTCGGAACTCTTCTCGTGAAGACTGAATAGATAAAAGGAAACCGCCTCCGTAAAAGCGGAAATGACTTATGACTCGAGCCTAAACACTCTCTCCAGGAAACTGGAGAAGAATGGAGTATTGTGCAAACAGCGAAAGGTCCAAAACAAGAAAGGAAAAGAAAGAAGCAGTAGGGAAAGACAATAAAAATAATCTGAAAAAATAAATAAAAGAAGAGAGAAATGAAGAATTTAATTTTTCAAGTTGAAATTTCATTACTTTTCAAGTACCGACTTCTGAGGATTTTTCCTGCGAATGATGAGAGAGGGGGAGAAGGGGGTGAAACGGGGGGGAGGGCGGGGGTGGTTCTTTAAATAAAATCCGCCCCAGATTTGATAGTCCTTCGGCTGCTTCGTTTGACCAAAAGGATTTCTCCATCGCATTGGTGACAAAACAGCTTATTAAAATTGAAACGCAAACAATTTAAAAGTAAAAATTAATTCAGTCTTCATATTCGTGGCCAATAATGCTTCGTCGATGGCTCGGATAAAATCTGGCTCACATACACGCTACTCGCTAACAAATGTAAGTGAAGTAATACATTTAGGGAAAGCCGAAAACAAAATTTGAGAACAAACAAACGATCGGAAGTAGGGAAAGTAAAGCAGTTTAAGGGTCGGTGATCTTCTGAGTAGATTTCCAGGTGGGCGTTCGCGAGCGAAGAACAAGAAAGGAGA
Organism: Brueelia nebulosa; assembly: GCA_028293925.1. Taxonomy (NCBI): domain Eukaryota; kingdom Metazoa; phylum Arthropoda; class Insecta; order Psocodea; family Philopteridae; genus Brueelia; species Brueelia nebulosa. The sequence continues at coordinate 49,196 of JAQIBA010000260.1, forward strand.
AGAGAGGAGAAGAAGATTGGTGATGTGAGTGGAGGACAGTTGGGCGAAAGGGGGCGAAGGGGCGGTTGGCAGAGGGCGATTGGACGTCGAATCGGCGCCAACCGGTTTCGACGTGTTGGTCGTTAAAGAGAAATTTACGGCATCGACTTATAAATTTGTCCTTTTAATAAGAGAATTATTATCGAAAAATTGTTTGCACGTTTTCGGAAATTTAATGAGAAAGCTTCGATTGCCGCCCCCTTCCGCCCGCCCCCGCCGCCCCCATCAGCTTCCGTTTCATTGAAATAATCCAATGGAAAATATATTGCTTTTAAAATCAGCTCAAACTTTATCAAATTAATCAATTCGGGATGAATATTAAGAAATCGATATTTATGAATTCCGCTATATTATTTGACTGTAAAGTAAAAGATTATGAGAGCAGCCATTTTGGAGTTTTGCAGAGTTGTACATGATTAAAATGGCGTTAGGTTGGCGGAACTTCCCGTCAATCTTTGGCATAGAGGAAGATAAACTATTGGCTCAGTTTATTCACCTCTGAAGTTGTGAAGCGTTCACAGTATAGTCCAGTCAAATTAGTCCAAAAAAATAAAGAGGTGAAATTACATAAAAACCAAAAATAAAACTGCTGAAATTGTTCGGAGTATAATTATAAAGTTATAACATCAGGAAAAAAATTGGCGCAGCGTCAAAGATCGGTTTTTCAGTAAAACTATGAGTTCTATCTTAAAATTAGCTCAGGCAAAAATTGTAGAGAATAAAATTATCTACAAATAATGTTCTTATATTTTTGTCCGTTTGTGAGATATGTCGATTCAAATTTGGATGACACATTTGATATTTGGTGGCCATTTTTATTATGGCCACTTTAGCGGACCAATATTACACACTCAGAATGGTTTTTCTAAAAGGAAAATCTGATGCTTTCGAAAGCTTAAGATACGCTCTTTACACGAGCAAAGTTAGAAAGAAATATGAAATGACAGTATTCTGTTATTTGGCCTCAAAAATGCGCAAAAATTGGTAAAATCGCGTTTTCTAAGTCTCTCTCTCTAACTTTGAGCTCCCATAGCTCCCGATGTGTTGATACTAGGAACGTCAAACATGGCTCATTTTGAAGCCCTATTGTTGCTGTATTGGCATACATAATTTGGACGATATTTGTCGCCGTAAAAAAAAAGTTATGGCGTTTTTAAAATTGAACACTTGTGGGCATTTTTTGCAACTCATCCAACTTTTTGAATCGTTATATCTCAGAAACGGTGGATCTTAGGAAAAAAAGTGTTAGTATATTTTTTGTAGATAATTTTATGCTCTACAATTTATGTCTGAGCTAATTTTACGATATAACTTACCGTTTGGTATTTCGATGTTATATTTTTATAATTATACTCCGAACAATTCGGGCAAATCGCAGCTTCTTATGAATGTATGTCGCATGTATTTTGCAGGCATAATTTGCTCTGTTTTGGGACCTCTCCCCTGTCGCTCTCCTTCTTGTTTTCAATAAATTATCGGTTATAATTTAAAAGAATTTCATTAAGATAATGTCTTTCGCTTTGAGTAATGTGAAAGTAGCAAAGAATCTCTCCCTCCCCGTCTCGGAACGAAAAAAAGATAAAAAAAAAATACGGGGAAAGAATTCCGGGAAATTTTTGAATTTTTTTTCATAAATTGAGAACAATTGGAGTTTTGACAAAAATGATTTCGAATTAAAAATCTCCCCCGAGTTTTCGCCCTTCGTGCCCTCCCCCCCCCCACCCTCCTCCTTTACGAGGCCTAATACCTGAGAGAAGGAATTGAACTTTAAAACTTTCTGCGGTTTCAGTCATAAATCATAGGGCTTTTTATTTCCCTCAGAATATATTAATACAATATCGGTTTTATTGCGGGGTCATTTGAAAAGTTCTGCTCGAGGGAAATTCTTTTCCACGTCTTCTTTATTCGTCGGTGAAACCTTTTTGTGGATTTCTCTTCGGGAAATTCGGGAAATTAATTGGTGAACTTTACAATATTTTTACAATCTTTTATTTAACTGCGAAATTTTGTAATTTGTGGCAAAGCAGTGACTGCTAGGAATCTGGACAGAGTGGCAACTGTGGGACCACTTGGTTTTCCATCTCGGATGTCATACAGTCTAATGTAGTTCTCTAGCCTGGTTCTAAGGTCTTCTGTGCTGACTCCAGCTCTTGTAGTCTTGAGTGTTTCGCTGCCCCTGACAGCGCAGATGAGACCAAGCGAAATCAGGTTTTGTTTGTGTTGTCTATCAGTGACACCGGCAGCAATTGCTTTTCTTCTCATAGCTCTGAGGAAGTTCTTAGGGTCAAAACCTTGATACACTAAGGTTGCAACATCTAATTCTAACTCATTAGGTTCAAAAGAAAACATTTCTTGAATGAGTAGATTTAGTGCTGCCTCCTCATTGTCGACAGGCATCACCCTTCCTGAAGGCCCTGGATTAGCTGCTGCCATTTCTGTAGCTATTTCTCGGGAAACCACTGTTCGGCTTGTCACACGTCCCTCCCGTTTATCCCAAACTCTTCAGGATTTTTTTTTATTGCTGTGTCGTTTGTGTTCATATTTCTCCTGGCTATTGCCCCTTTGCAGCAGCTTCTTGTTCATGAATTCTCAGTTGATTGGTGTGTCTGGCCCACTAGTGCATCAGTAGTGGCATTCCTTATCACTTAAGCTTTCACAGTCGTTGAGTATATTTCTGGATATGCAAGTAATATCAACTCCTGTATCCGAAACGGCCTTAACGAATCTTCCATTGTCCCCAAAAGTGTATCTCCACTATGTCTCCCAATTTCCGTCGCTTCATTCTTCCCATTCAGTATAATTTTTTTTTTAATGTCATCGCTTTTCCAGGATGGGAAATTTCCAGGAATCCTGTCCGCACATGACTTCAATGCATGGTATTTCTCTCGTTCCGACATTCCTTGTTGACTAAGGTCTTCCATTTCTTCCAAGAATGACTGGAACTCGCGGAAATCCCCAACAAACGTAGATAAATCACGATTCTTAAATTGTATGCGTGATTCCCTAGTACTGAGTCCCACGGGCTCCTCCTCGAAATATTTCACTAAAATTTCACACTTTTTAGAGTAGTCCTGAACTTTTGTGTCCCCTTCTTCATCCACATCAATAAGGAGCTCGTTTAAATGATCTAAAGACTGTCTAATTTCTACTTTTGTCACTTCGTCTTTTAACAAGCCCTTGTGGTTCGCCAGATTAGTATTGACTGTCACCAATTTCCTAATCTTGGTGCGCTCTTCCATGATTTTTTGCATTTCTCCCGTGGGATCCATCCTGTCCGCACTTGTAATGATTTAGAGAAAATATAATTTTATTGTGCATTCCGAAACTAATCAAAGCTAATTCCAATCTAAACATAGACATAAACAATCTTTTTCCTTTCTCTCTTTGTCAACCTTCCGGAAATCACTGTCCGGAAGTGTCACATACATAACGGTAAAAATAGTAATATAAGGAATGTGTATAAAATTGAACCTCATTTGGGTAAGATTGAGGGTCGACGATTTGGGGTACTATAAAAATAATGGTGGTACAATCAAAAAATTAGAAGGTTTGAAGTGGTATTCACTTCTCAACATAAAATTTAGAATTCTGAAGAAATAACAATATTCAAAGTGTATCCAAAACCAAATTTTATTATCTACTGTCCTCGTTGAACAGTGTACCCATTGTACTCCCCCAGGTTGTGCTCGGATTGCGTTGTATTGCCTCTGAACACTTCGGGTGCGTTCTTCTGCACTTTGATCACGTTGGGGTCACCAATTTGAAGGGAGGATTAATGTTAGAGAAATGTATTTTTGTAGAACAGTCTTTGCGAATCCATGTTTTGTTTATTTCTCCTGAAAACTTTTCTTGTTATCTATTATTTATTTCTCACATATTTTAATCTGTGTGCAGAAAAATAGTTGAGTATTGAGTAAATTGGCTCTTTCGGATGAAATTGGGGTTAATAAACAATTATATATGCCATATATGCTTATGACTATGCCCCATATATATTTTTCCCGAATGAATGTGTCTTTGGGAACACAATTTGCTTCTGAAAAATGTCTCATTGTCGCATCTTTTCGAACACAATATCTGCAAAAAGAAAAGGAAATTAGTGAAAAACAGAAAGAGAAACCGAAAAAGTAATAAAATCATGATCAAGGAAAAGGCTTCGGTAAGCGAATTGACAAAAAAAGAATAAAATGCAAGAAAAAAAAAAGGAGAAGTCGAAGGAAACGCGAGAGAAAAGTCGGCGTACGAATCAAGAGCATCGCTGAAAAAAAAATTAGAGGAAAAGTCGAGCAAAAAAACTCTTGAAAAGATAAAATGTAGGAAGAGAGGTCGGTCTGCAGCAGCAGACGCTTTTCCCCTCGTCCTCATCATTAGTGCGAATTAAAAGTCAAAAAGTTTGAAAAGAAGGCAAAACGTCAAAGGAAAGGTGGTTCTGCTTGACACAAAGGCACTGCCTTCTACGAACCAACCAAGGCTTAAGTCTAACGAGGGTGAAAAAACACCGCAGCCCGATCAATGCAAAGCTGCTGCTGCCGCCGCTGTTGCTCACAATAGCCCCTCTTATTCTGCATCCTCATTCATCCCCTCTCATTAATTTAACATATAAAGAGCAGAAAGGGAGGTTTGCTATAACAATTCATAAGGTATATGTGAATTTTGGCTTTTCCACCCTTTTGATTCGAACGAGGGGAGGACAAAGAATCGATGAGAGGTGATGTCCTTCCGTTCTCTCGTTGGAGAAATTAGAAAAATGAGGTGGAAATGAAAATTTAAAGAAAAAAAAGAAGAAAATTTTGACTTTGATGGAAGCAATTAATCTTCCCCTTTTAGCGAGTTTTGTAGCTTTTTGTGCTTCGGAGCTTTCGCTTTCTTTTTGAGTTCTGAAAGGGCGACACAAAGGGGTGACTTGTTTTCTGAATGCGCCCTGCTAAGTGAAAATATTGTTGGTGGTCGTTGAAGGTGTTAATTTTGAGCCGAAGAGTTCGTTCAATGCCAAATATTAATTACAAATTAATTAATAGATGGAAAGAAGTAGAAGTATAATTAATAGAACGATTTGAGTGAAATACAAATACTGAGTGACGATAGAAGAGAAAAATAAAAGGAACGACGTTTCTAAGAAAAACTGAAGAGCGAAAGAGAGAGCAAAATAAAAGAATGAAAATACACTGGCTAAAGAAAAAAAGAAGAAAAAATGAAAAAAAAGAACCGATCGTTAAAATAACTTCTTCAAAATGGCCGAAAACGGGAGGGAAATTTAGAGAAAATTCTAAACAATAAAATAAAACAGCAAAAATTATCAATTTTATATCAGTTGTAAGATATTTTTAATTGTATTTATTATAAATGTGCGCCTCCTTCCTTTGTACTAAACGGGAGGAAAAAAAACTATTAAAAAAATTGTATTTAATACAATTACAATTTAATAAAATACAACTGAATAAATTTATACATAATAGTCATTCAGCTTTGTATTTTTTCTTTATTCATTCATTCATGTTTGTTTATTTTTTTTTATCTTCTGTCATATCTGTATTTATGTATTTGTTGACTTAACTGTGTAGGTTCATGTTTTGATGTAGGTTCATGATGTATGTATGTAAATTTGTTTCATGTCGGATATTCATTAAGAAAAATAACAAAACGGATATTTAATTTCGTTTAAAAATTGGTTTTATATATTTTATATTAGTATTTATATTTTTTTATATTCTAAGTAACTGACAGAAATTCCGAGTGATTTTGTAATTTTTAAAAAGATATTTTATAATTTTTGTAAATTACATAAAAAACAAAGAAATAAATATATTATTATATATGTTTGTCTACAAATAATTACAGTTGTTTTAAAATTAAACTTGTAACTTATAAATATAATTATAATTTTGGTAAACTGATAAAAAATAAATAAAAAAATATATTATTATTTATTTTTTCCTCTAATAATTATAATTGTTTTAATCTTATAAAACTTTAAAATTTAAACTTGTAACTTATAAATGTAATTATAATTTTTGTATACTAAAAAAAAAGAAATAAATGCATTGTTATTTATAGTTTTTATCATACAAAGTGTTCAGAGAGTTTTTTGGGAAATGAAAAAGCAACATTCGTTTTTGTAGAATTAATTTATAAAAGAATCGGAAAAGTATTTAGCTTAAAACATGGCATTAAAAACAAAAGCAGAAGAAAAAGAATGAGAAAAACAAGAAATTACAGGGCAGAATAATGCAGCAGAAGAAAAAATAGGGATTTTCAAAGAACCGGGGCCATTTATCAACGTCCGAAGGCAGTTACGAGGATAAATCCGCAGATGAAAATGTAAATAAAAAATTCCTTGTGATTTTCAGTGGGCGAAGGAGATTTTAAACTCTCCCTTTGTTCGAATAAGGGTGAAACAGCCAGAAGCGGCCACTTTCCAGCAACGCATGTACTTCTCTTAGTCCTTCCGCTTCCGCCTTCCGCCTTCCGCCCTTACAAACAACCCCGAATTTACATGGCTATTTCTCGGGAGATTAAACAGTTTTCAATAACCGGGGGTTGTCTTAGAACTTAACAACCCAGGAAGGGTGAACTACAATTTGGGTGGTGAACGAGGGGCGAAAGGGCGAATTGTAACTGACACCCGGCCAATTATTTATTTTTATCTGTGATGGAAATGGAGCTCGTCCAGCAAATTGTCTTCTCTGTATGGTTTCCTCATTAGAATCCTTTCATCCCCTCCTCCGGGGGGTGAATTCATCAGTGTTTTATTATTAATCATTCTGTTTCATAAAAAAATACTGAAATTATAGAACATTTAAAATGCTGTACTGCGGTAGCCTAAATAGAAGCCGTGATTTAGAAGGTATTATAAGTATAAATAATAAAGGGTAATAAAAAAAAGTAACATAATGTTTACCGACGTGGGATCAGATTGAGTCGGCAGCAATGTATGGGGTCTATTATTTCCCATAATAACTACCATAAGTATGCACAGCCATTAGTATGACTTTGGTGTAAAATATGGATATGTCCTGTGAATGGATCCAACTGTTGTAAATTCCCTAAAAATGTTGTAGTGTGTCCAGAGTATTGTAAATATACAATATTGGAGATGACAAACTTCATTCTTCATTTTTCATTCTTTTATTTTCCTTTTTGTCGTTTTTCTTTTTTCTTCTTCCTTTTTTCTTTTCTTTATCTTCTTTTCTTTTGTCTTTTCCTTTTTTTCCTTTCTTTTATCTTCCATTTTGTCTTTTTTCTTTTTTCCTCTTCCTTTTTCTTTTCTTTATCTTCTCTTTCCTTTTGTCTTTTCCTTGTTTTTTCTTCCTTTACCTTTTTTTCCTCCTTCGTTTTTCTCCTTTTTTTCTTTTCCTTTTTCTTCGTTTTTTCTTCGTTATTTGTAATTTAAATATTTTCTACATTACTTTAAAAAAAATTTTTATTTTGTACATAAAAGAGGGCAGTAAAGTTTTTTATCTAACCCTTCGGCACAGATCCGCCAGGAAAAGAACAGAGCTTTAGAACCATTTTCTACGACATTTTGAGCCGAGAGTCGGATAAGAAACCTTAAATAAAGCGCCCAAATCATCCGCGATTAAGTGCAGTAATCGCTGAAGTTTCCCAAACGAAAGCATTTTGCTTTAAGTTCTTAACAACTTTGTAATTATTTCAGAAACAACGCAAAGCTTTCATTAACTTTCTCTGCTCTTTTTAACGTATTTCTGCTGTTGCGATTCGGGCGCATCTCCCCGAAGACGAAACCGAAACCTTGTCCCTCACGCTTACACCTCCTGGGGAGCCCCAAATGCCCCCACGGGCCCCAAAAACCCTCCCCAAATGCGTTGAAACGCATCCACGGGGGACCTCTCCGAACCTGCGTCGTATTTACACCTCAAGAAACGATACTTTAACCGTTTATTTCGAGTATAAAAGCTTCTCCAGTAAAAACACAATGATTCGGTGAAGGGTTTCGGCCATTAGTGGCTTAATAAGATGGCAAAGTTCGTAAAAAAATTCTTTTTTATTGTTTGGAAAACCTCTTTTCCGACCTTTTTTACTGTTTTTTGTTTTTTCTCCATCAAATGATTGAAATCTATGGAATTTTTTTTTTTTTTCATTTCGCTTCCCCCCTCCCTTCACCCCTCACCCCTCACCCCTCCGCTCACCCCCTCAATATTTTCCTACAACGGCCTTATATTTTTGTTGGTTTGTTTACTCAAAGAAATGTGTTTAGTCGCTTTATGAAGAAATTATATTTTCTTTTGTCATTTCTAAAATTTCTTTTCTTTCCTTTAACCCACTCTCTCTCTCTCTCTCTCTCTCTCTCTTTCTCTCTTTCTTTCTCCCCCCCCTCCCCTTCTTCATCCTTTTTCACTTTTCCTCTTTTCAAAGGAAAAAAGGGCAAATTTTTTCTTCCCCTCCACTTTTAAGGGTTCCGTGACTCATTTGGAAAATATTGGCTTTTATCCCGAGAAACCTCTCCAGTAAGAAAACAGATTCCTTCCACCCCTACCCGCCCCCCTTCTCGCCCCCTCCCCTTTATTTTAAATTTGAAAAGACCCCCAATGATAGAGATGGATTAATTTTTAAGGCGCGCGCGCCCCTTAATCGTATTCATTGGTTTTTTCAAATTGACAGCCCCGAGCGACGAAACCGCTCGAGTTTTAAATGATTTTCACTAAACGAGGTCATCATTCTCAATTTTCCGATTTGTTTTCCACTGGAAAACCCATGCACAATTTAGCCGGAAATAAATGAGTGGGCGATGGGATTTTGAAAAGGGAGGGATTCGCAGTGGCGGAGACTCCGAAAGAGAAGGGGGCGGAAATCAGTGGCGGTGCAGAAATATTTTTAGTTTAATTATTATTTTAATTGTTTTTAGTCGTTAATTTTTAAGATAAATAAACGTTGTCTTAAATATTAATTTGGTAACTGTTTGATAATTACGTGAATGAATTATTTCTCGCCCAAATTATTTCCAATTAATATAAAAACTTTTGCATTTTGTTTTACTTATACAAGAAGTATAAGAAGTATCGCTGAGTCATTTTATTATGTAATATTTAGTTATCAATACTGTTAATAGTGTATTTGTCACTACAAAACACCACTGCACACTACAAAACATCCAGTTTGAAATTTTTGGAAAGAGATTTTTCTTTGAAAAGAAAAATCCGAAATGTGAAAAGTCTCTTCAGTTAAATTTAAGAAATGTTTTGCAGTGTTTGCATTTGTTTATGTATGTATTTTATTGTTTTGTTTTTTTTTTAATATTTTCTTTGTAAATGTTTCTCGATTTGGTTTAAATGAATTGTAATTATAACACCCGAGAAGGACATACGATTTTGATCATTGTATAATATATGTATGTAATAATTTAGGGGTAATATATAATTTTATTGTGCACATTCTGATGTCGATCTGAGCCAAAACTAAACTAAATATAAACATAAATAAATCTTCTTCTTTTGTCACTATTCCATCCTTCCGGAACTCACTGTCCGGTCCGTGACATGTATATATTTGTCGCTCTTAAAAAAACAATATATGTAAAACATAAAATTCCTCTTTGTCTTCTGCTTTTTCTTTATTAATCTTATATAGCTCTATTAGTAGTATAAATCGACTGTTACTTTTAAAAATAAACTCTTTGTTTCTTATGTTAATTAATTATAAGTGTGATTTAATTTTATAAGTGTTATTAATTATAAGTGTGACAACTGTTTTAAAATGCTCAAAAGTATTTTGAAAATACAAAATTTAATTGTTTTTTTAGTTAATTATTATTAAAAATCAGTCAGACTTAAATTTCTAAGCAAACACATATATTGAGAAAAGAGAAGTTATATCGAAACAAGCCAACAACCGGAAACGGAAATTAAACATCGAATAATCGATCTATCGATTCATAGAAATTCATAGAGTGCCTTTTCAACACTTTCCGACAATTATTTTATTATTATTTGACCATTGTATTATTTAGTTATCAATACTATTTTAATAAATTGTTACTAAAATAACAAAATATACAAATCATAACATTATTCTTTGTCTTCTGCTTTTTCTTTAATACTTTTATTTCTTCTTAATCCTTTTAGCTACTAGTGTAGCAAAGGGCCTCAACGAAATTGCTGTTATTTAATTAATATAATATTTATAAATGTGACAAATAAAATACTTGACATTTTAATAAAAGCCAATGAAATACAGTGTACAGTATAAAGTAACTTTCACGTAATATATACACCCTTTGGAGACAATAAATAATTAAAATAAGTAAATATGTCAACAAATAATACGGAGACATCTTTCGGTTTGAGAACCGATCATGAAACTTGTCAAAATCCGGGAGAAACCTCCAGAAACCTGGAGACATGTCCTCTTCGGCCACGAGGGACGTCGATGAGGGATCAGAAGACAGAACGGCTCGAACGAGATTGATTTCATTCTCATTTATCACTCCGTCTCGTTTCCCCCCGTTTCTAATTTCGTACACCAATCAATCGGCGAATTAATACGGGGGAGTGAGGGGTCGGAGGGGGTGCGAGGGTGGCCGAAAGGAATTTTTCCAATCAACCCCCGTGCGTGGCACACTGTCCTCGCAGAGATTCTCAAAGGAAAGTTTTATCCCGTTCGGGCATCGGGTAAAAGGGTAAAAGCCCCGAGACTGAAAAGTTAACGTCTGTTAAAAGTTAATACTCGAGAAGGTAAGGGTAAACAAAAAGTTAGAACTAAGTTAACTCAATTAACGGGAAGGGCATTGGGTGGTAAATTATTGCTTTCTTAGCTGTTTGTAGAGTAATGTCGGGTTCAGCGGAATGCCTTTTCCGCTCCTTTCGCTGTCGTTTTCAGCAAAGAACCGACGTTTCGTTGAAAATTGTGACAATAAATTTTGATGGAATGCAGAAGAAACGAAAGCAGTCGAAGCCATTGATTTTCCGATAAATAAATCACCCCTTCGCGACAACGTGACTTCTATTAACCGGAAATAAATCCGAAGCCGGAAGTGGGAAAAAAATGGAGGTTTGTGTGACGTATAAATTCCCGCGGCGTCGTGGTGAACCTTAAACAAAGGAAAACCTCCCCTCGCGCGAGGCAATCAATTCGGAATAAATCAACATCGGATTTGGAAGCACCCCCCGATAAACCTCCCCGTCTGGCATTTATTATCGGGAGGAGTTTTGGTGGTAACAAGAAGATGGCGGTGGATAAAAATACTGTGAAAGGGTGGAGGGAGCGAAAGAAAGAGAAATTAAATGCCCTCCCGCCCTCGAGGAAGGGGAGGCTGCATTTGACAGCTCCAACCCCCACTTTTCACTTCCTGTGCCGTTTTAAGTCATTTTCGGATATTAAATTTTATTCACTGCGATTACTTCTGTCCACGTAACGTTCTTTTCGATGAAGTTACCCGCAGCGTTGCTGTCGCCATTCCGTTCATTGGAAATCGTTATCGCTCATTTTATACCAGCGAAGAAAAGCTTCGGTTTGGGTCTTAAAGGGGTTATTTTGACCCTTCAGCGGCTGTAAAAATTTATGCGCTTTCCGTATAGTTCCGCTTTCCTTCTGGAAAACGCGCTATTGTTTTTTTTTCTATTTTTACACGAGTGCTTTCTTAAAATGTCGAAAAATTGAAGAAGTGGAAAGCGAAGAAAATTTTTTAAAAAATCAGAGAAAATAGAACAAGTGTAGAAAAAGTTAAAAT
>JAQIBA010000261.1:0-44158 GCA_028293925.1 Brueelia nebulosa
ACTTTCAGTGCCCCCCAGTATAAAAACCCAACCGGCCAGCGGGCAGCTGACCGCCAGGAAAGGCGGAACGATCACCATGGAGTGTAAAGCATCGGGAAATCCAGTGCCAAGCATTCAGTGGACCAGAAAGGTAAGTCTCCCCCCCCCCCAAAAAAAAAGAAAAAAAACAAATACCGGCATTCGGCCAACGAAAACGAATCTCAGCTTTAATTTAAAAAAATTAAGTTGGGGGTCGGAGAGCCAAAAAAGCCGCTTTTTGGGGGAATTTTGCGGTCGAATCCCGGTTTTTATTGAGATTTTTTTGTTTTGGCTTTGTGTCGAGTCGCAACAATGAAATGAGGTTTTGATTCGCAGAACAATGTTCTTCCCACGGGGGAGAAAATGGTGGAGGGGTTCTCGATAACTCTGGAAATGATCGACCGACACCAATCGGGGGTGTACCAATGCACCGCCTCCAATGGGGTGGGCGACCCCGTCACGGTGGACATGCAGTTGGACGTTCTCTGTAAGTCTCTGTATTTTCTTATATCATTTACTTTATTTAGAATGCAATATATTAAGTTCTGCCTTGTTCATTTCAGACCCACCGGAAATAGAAGTGGAGAGGAGCTGGGTGCATTCGGGGGAGGGCTACGAAGCACAGCTAGTCTGCATAGTCCACGGGGAACCACCCCCAGAGATTCTCTGGTACCAGGACAGCTTTCAGCTGGACCAGACGGAAAGGCGCACCATGGAGACGAGGGGAAACAAGCACACCCTCACCATCAGGAACGTCCAGGGGTCAGACTTCGGCAACTACAGCTGCGTCGCGGAGAACTCCCTGGGGAGGGCGAAGAAGTACATGGAACTGTCGGGGAGGCCAAGCCCCGCAGAGTTCAAATCCACGCCCTACAGCCGAGCCAAAGACAGCTATAATCTTACCTGGGTGGTGGAAAGCTACCCCCCGTTAGAGGAAGTTCGACTTCTGTACCGGAAACTCATGGTGAGATTTCATTAATGACGAGTTAAAGCTACCGGTCAAATTGACTGGTGTTAACATTGCTTTATTATTATCGTTTTAGAATGAATTGTTCATTTCTTTCTTTCCTTTCTTTTCTCATTTTCTCTTTTACTTTCTTTTCTCTCTTAGTTTCTCTTACTCTCTTTTTTACTTTTTCTCTTTTATTCTATTTTCTGTCTTTTATCTATTTATCCATTTTTTCTCTAGTTTTTCTCTTTTATTTTCTAATTTTTCTAATTTCCTATAATTTTGCTTTTACCCTCTTTCTCTCTTTCTTCTTCTTTTCTTCTTCTTTCTTTCTATTCTTTTTTCTTTCTTTTCTCATTACTTTCATCCTTTCTTTCTTTCTTCATTTTTATCCAGAAAAGCCATAATCAGTGCCTTTCATTCAGAAGTTTTTCGCTCTGACACACACGACAGAGTGGACTTTCTATCCTCTACTCTAAAATCTAAAATACCTAAAACTAACACTAACTGCAGCTCTAAAATCTAAAAAAATTAAACACCTTTCTCTGCCGTTGGGATTCGAACCCCGTCCCTTCTGCTCCCAAATCCATATCCTTTCACACTCAGCCACCGCCATCTTTTATTAGTACGAAGACTTCCGGAGAATTCCGAGTTGAACCGAAGTTCCAAACGGACAGAAGTAGTCTGGGATTTTATATAATTGCTATTCTCCTTTATTAACCAACCGTATTTGTTTTCACACGAACAGATGAACGAGACATATCAACATCCTGGGAAATGGCACGACGTAATCCTCACCCCAGACAAAGACGAAACCTTCTCACACGTAATGTCGCACAACATAAGAGGTCTCGACTCGGGGTCCGTCTTCGAGGCGATCGTCCAGGCGAAGAACCGCTACGGATGGAACGAAGTCTCGGACCTGTACCAGTTCTACACGAGGGGACAAGGTGAGAGACCCGCCCCCTGCTCACCCCCGCCCCCGTTATGCACCCCCATCATGGCTGACCGTCTTTCAGACTTGGAGGAAACGGAAATCCTGGCCAGTTCGACAAAGTCCTCGGCGGTGCGGACGCAACAGCGTCTGTGCTTGGGATCATTAGGGCTTCTGCTGCTGCTGCTGCTGCAGAGAGTGAAAAACGCGTTGGATGAAGTGATGATTCCTTCTTAAGGACAATCAGGAGTCGTTGAGGAAAGACAGAAAACCGAGTGCAATTTGTAAAAGTGAGTTCTGACTGTGGAGTTTTAAAAAACAAGAAAAAAAAATTTTTTCAAGACTTCTATATTTTTCGCATTTATTTGTTAGTGTATTTATTTATTTTTATTTTAAAAAATTTAAATAAATTTTTTTCTCGACTATTATTGACTCATCTTTGTCGGTTATCCTCAAAACTCACTTTTCAACCGTTTCCTCTTTTTCACCACTGACCTAAATAACCCTTTAAATACAGAATTTGTGTCCAGGCGGAAAATTCTGAATTTTTAAATTTAAAATTCATTAATTTAAAGCTATTTTAAGGTATTCTGTGAATATTTAATCCTTAAAATCATTTACATTTCTGATTTTTGTATATATCTCAAACGGGAATATTTGCCAGAAAGTTTGTTCTACAAAAATATTCAAATGTGGTAGTCAATTAAAGTGATAATAAAATATTTGAAATTAAATTTTATATGTTCTAATGACCTCGCAGAATTAGTTCATTAAGCAGTCATTCAAAAATAATTTTGTTCACATTCCAAAAGGGAGCATCGGTGATTAAAAGGTTGATAAGCAGACCTAATTATAGACAGAAATATTCAGCTGTTAAAATTATTCAAAGCTCTGTTACTAATTAGGAAAGATACTTACTGAGGTAAGTTTCCAAAATGAATATTTGCGGTTGTTCGCTTTCTAAAATATATTGAAGAGCTGTCAAATTTGTAAGACAATAAAAACGACCGTTGAACCGCCATTTGTATTCGCGGAATTCAGCCTTTTCATGACGTCACTATTTCCAAGAATCCGCGGCCGAATCCGAAAACAGCCGACCGAACCCGAAACCCGGCCGTCATCGGCCAATCAAATTCCAAGAAACTAAACTGTTTTTAGCGCGAGGGTTTAAAATAAAACCTGGAAAAATATTAAACGATCGATAAAGGATTCCAAAATGAGTTAATTATATTATACTGAGAAGCCGACTGGTTTAACGAATACGCCAACACTTTTTAACGGATTTTGGGATTTGAGATTCAACCGTCAGCGCGGGCGGTGACGTCATCAATTCCAGGAATCGTCTATCAATTCCGAGAACTCCAACGGTTCAAAGACAATACGTAGAGGGAATTTAAACTTGAGCTTTATTGTTCAAATAAATTTATTTATCTAAACACAAACAATGAGTCTTTATGAGAAAAGATATTTGCTGTAGAAAACCTCTTCTTATGCAGTAAAAACCACATTAATTATGAATGATAACACCACAGGTCACATCCAAAATATTAATATACGTAATTGTTTTTATTAAGCGAGTCCATTTTTTACGGTGAAAATCTTAGTTTATTTTTCAGTTTTCGAGCCGATGAATTAATGAGGCTGAAGTTCTTCGATCTGAAAAACAATTTTTCTAAAGGTTTTTTCCTCGGGGTGATATTTATAATCGGAGAGACTCATAAATATCGTGAAATTTATTGGATATTTACTTTTATCGTTTTACAGTCCGCGTGTTTCGCATCCCCTTTTTCGCTGCTTTCGCGAAACTTTTCTGTTGAATTTGATTCAAGTGACGATAAATCTATGAGATATCTACACCGAACAAAAGTCCTGAAAATCCTCGAGAGAGGCTTCTGATAGACAAACCTGTCGAAGTATTCCATTTCCGTTAGATCGAGAGCTCGAACGCAGGGGTTTCCGGTGGGTTTTTGCGCTTTCCGCTGGAATTTCTCGAACCTTCGATTAAACTTCCTGCACGTTTCACTCACGAGAGATCACTTAGCAGTAAAAACCGTTGCCCAATCCCATAAAAAAGCGAAAAGCTCATCAAAACAAATTTGTGCGACATAAAACGGCCGTCGTTAAACCGTAACTTTTTCACGTAGAAACAATGGCGCGAAATTTTACAACCCTTTCAATCCCCGCCCTCAATTTGTACCCCACGAAATGGCATTTAATGAAAGGAACTAAATTTTTTACGATTTCGATCATCGAAATCTGCACTTCCGCTGAGCTTTTCGTATGAATATTAAGGACGGGTTAATCTCATTTGATTATCAAAATAAAAAAAACAAAACAGCGATTAATAATAACCTTTAAATTTAATTACAGACAGGAAAGACCTAATTAAGTTACCAAATAAAAAAACGAATAAATTACATGAGTAAAAAAAACAAAACGTGTTCGGTCTAATTTCAAAATTCTAAATCTAATTTCTGTTTTTTTCTTTCCTCTCTTCCCTCGAATCACAAAAGAGAAAAAAAATAATGGAGATAGAGAGCTACAAAACAAATTCGCTATTTATAAAATATTTATAAGTACAATATTTACAAATATGATACAAAACTCATTACCTCTCAATTCTTTCGTGCACTCATACAACCGGTCACAGTATTTCCCCCTCTGTACAGTATGAACGCGTCTTTGGCAATTTTTTCACGCTCGAAATCGAAAAATTATGGCAAGATCCGGCATCTCTTCTGATCACTTAAAAGTAAGCGAACGCCCTTTCGAAATCCCCGAAGAGCCGAAGAGGTATTCGACCATTCTGAACAACGATCGATTAAACGATAACAATCAAAGAAATGAAAATCTGACGAGGACGCAGAAACGCGTTTGGGGGGGGAAAAGGCACTGTCAATTGTAGTTAAAAATTGAGGCTCTTTGGAGATCCGATGAAAAGGGAAGACACATAAACACCATTCGAGTGCAATTAGGAGGGGTAAGAAATGTGTTCGAAAAGTAGTGCGAAAACTCACTGGTCATAAAACGGACGGCGAGGTTGAGCCAACTCTCGCCCGAACTCAAATTAATTCACAAGATTAATTAGTTTTTAAAGTTTTAATACTAAAACATTTGCTGAGCATCTGTTGCCTCCTGGTGGGAAGCGACATTTTACGAGCACCCAACGGAACCCACAATAAAATATCCCATTTCGTAGGATAAAAAATACACATAATATTTTAAAACCAAAATAATTATATATAAAAGACCATAAAAAGCAAAACGTTTTCTCTCGAAACTAAAATTGAGTCTGCATTTTTCGCATCTATTTCTCTCAGTTAAAGGATTCACTCAAGAAAAACATCCGCAACAGTTGAAAGGACGTTCGCCACTCTGCCCCGAAAAGGCACCAATGAGTTCCTTTTCTCGTGAAAAAATTCCCAAAAACTTTCTAAATCATTTCCACTGTCGGAAGCGAAATTAAAATAAAATAATTAAAACTGACTTCTGCACTTGATGAACAAAATGGCCGAAGATCAAATCACACCGAACCGAATTACAAACGCAATGCGATGCGGAAATATACAATTAACAGAGTCATACTGAAACTAATCTTAACAAAGTTCGTCTTGATAAGGGATGAGCAACACGAGATCAATCAGTATAGTGTTACAAAATTAAGTAGTATATCGTATAACAATCGAAAAAAGTGCCGAACTTCTCATTAAAAAATTATCGAAATAAATTCCCTTACTTTTTCTTCTCTTATTTTTATTATTCTCTCTCTTTTCTTCTATTCTTGTTCTTTTCTTATCCCCTTTTGTTTATTTTGCAGTAAAATTTGCAAAGGAAATCTTTGATTTTTTTTACATTATATATTTTTTTAGTTAGATAAGTGTTACTTTATGTGCAGCCCGTCAGAAAATTTCCAAATTTAGTGTAAAAGTTTGCTCACCCCTGGTCTACAGTCTCACATATAAACGCCACTGGGCCAAATTAAAATCAGAACAAAGGTTTTGACACCACTGAAATTTGTAACGGTCGGCTGTGAACGAGCAGACATTCAAATCATTAATCACCGGAAAAAGTAATGCTAAAGTGTATTCCGAAAATACAGAATTTTGTATTTCCCTACATACAAATCAATTAGTGCTGAACTCTAAAACTCCAACTGTACCTCAAAAATTCATCGCAGGAAATAAAAAACCCTGTTGAAAAAATAAAAAACATTTGAGCACTACTGTTTACAAAAAAAAATTATGCGAGTTTGTAATTAGTCGATCCGTTCTCTCAAAACAAAACTTTGTCACTTTCTTACTGCTACAGTGCGGTGCTGAAATTAGGACACTATGAATTTCTGAATATATCACTTACTGAAGGCGTTTATGAATGCCACAGGTACTCAAAACATCTTCTGTTTAGGATGATGGAAACTTTAAATATATCAAAATTTGTTGAATCCCGCTTGCGTTTTCCCCAGGTACAATAAAAGGTTTTTACCCCTGTGCACGAAATTAGGACAGTTTGTTATTTCTTGCGATATCGTTTGGCAAGTTACATTAAATTCACCACTACAGCGTTTTACTTTTATTTTTCATATTATTAAGCTTAGTTTTATATATTGAAGTATAAAATTGGGGTTTTAGGAAACACAGAAAAACATGGGACGAAAGAAGGCTTTAACACCCACTAAGAGGGCAAAAATTGATATTTTAAAAGCGGACAGAAAAAACATGAGTCAAATATCGAGGGAAATCGGACGCTCGAGCCATTTAATAATAACTATTTAAGTCTGGGTAGCAATTATGGCGTTATATCATAGAAAAAAAGAAAAGGGGCTCTTTCGGAGCGGGATAACAGAAGGGTTTTGAGGGAAGTGAGTAACAATGTGACAAACGCATCCCAAATTAAAACAAAATTGGGCCTCAACTGTTCACACTGGACAGTGGGACGAGTGCTGAAGGACTCAGACAGCTTCGTTTTTAAAAAAATGATGGCCAAACCTCCCTTAACCGAGCACCATAAGTGTGCAAGACTGGCATGGGCCAAGACTCACATGTCTTGGACTAAATAGTGGGGAAAGTCATCTTTAGCGATGAAAAACTTTAATCTGGATGGTCCTGATGAGTTTCGGAGCTATTGACATGACTTTCGGAAGGAGCCCAAATGTTTTTCGAAGAGGCAAAGTGGAGGCAGATATGTGATGGTCTGGGGAACGTTTGGAGCAAGAGGTACGAGCGACTTGGTGTTCCTAGAGAATACTTTAACATCAGAGGGATATGTCCAAGTCCTCGAAACCCATCTCCTTCCTCAGGCTACGAGAATGGTTGGTAAAAAATGGACTTTTCGACAAGATAATGCCTCCATCCACTCCTTAAAATTCACCCAAACCTGGCTTCGCGAAGAAAAGTCAGTGTTATGACATGGCCAGCGAAGAGTTCAGATTTGAATCCTACTGAAAGTCTCTGGGGCATACTTGTGAGGCTTGTTTACGCCAACGGCGGACAGTTTTTAACCAAAGAATAACTGAAGTATGCCATTTTGGAGGGGTGAGTCAAAATTTCGAAAACCACCTTAGAAAAACTAATCGCCTCCATGCCAGAGAGAGTATATGATGTTATTCGAGGTAGTGGTAAACCCACACAATATTAGGTATATAGTTTTTATTATTTTTTTTATGTTTATGAAACTTTTAAAAGGTGTCCTAATTTCGTGCACCAGGCAAAATTTTGTTTTTTTTTAGAATTATAAGTTTTTTTTATTGTTGTGAAACATTCGAATGATTACTTGATTTCAGCCTTAAAACTACACATATCCACAAAATTTTTGGCAACTAAATCCTAAAACCTAAAAGATATGGACAAAATCAAGGGTGTCCTAATTTCGTGCACCGCACTGTAATATTAGTACTTTTCATTTATATTTCCCACAATTACACAGGAATAAAAACCGTGAGTTGAGATGTGCGTCCCCCCAAAAATGGCCGAAAAGGTGGTTGTGAAAACATTCGCAAATACACTCACTGTTATTCACCTTAAATCCATAACATTATTACTATTATTACTTTATTATAACATAAAACTATTTTTAATTCACTGAGGCTTTTGTTTAAAAATGTATAACTTGAAAAAAGGCGTATACATTTTTGTTAAAACTATATATTGCGATAAAATTATATTAAAAATGTGTCCCAAACTTGGGAGAGACAAAAAAGTGTAAGTTAAGCATGATACGGGAGGAAAATACAAAATATATTGTATAACAGCATGGTAAAATACATAAACACATATTTTTCCTTGCATTTGTGGATATAATCGCACGGGGAATTATTGTAAAAATAATGTAAAAATAAATACCCATCTCCTCGATAGGTCATTGTACCCAATAAGACTCATTTCCACAACCCCTTTCGACAGCAGACTCACCCCAACTCACAACCCCAAAACATAACCTTCGGAACGAAACTGCTTTAAAAAAAAAAAAGAAACAAAATAAGTCTACGAAAACAAAACTACCGTCTCTGCAAATAAAAACTAACTCGACCTTATCAAACAGTACGAGAAAATCAATGGCATAATCGAAAAAAACAATCTGTACGCAAAAAAAAGGCTGTCGACTTCTACTGAATACGCGCAAAAAGAACCCCCTGCAGTTGATGCATGCTTTAGTGCGTGTGTGCGAAAAATGTCAAAAATGTAATAATGCTACGCTATACCGAATTTCAATAAAAACTCGAGAATTTCCATTATTTACTTTCCTCTCTCTATTATTATTAAAAAATAGTATCAAAAAGTCTTTCCCCGTCGATTTCCGTTTTCTTTTTTTTAAATCATAACACTACGCGAAAGCCTTTTCAAATAAATAAATGACTAAAATTAATAATACTTGCAGTAATTCATTGATAAAACGAGATAACTTTCATCCGGACGCTCTAACGTATCAGACACGTAACGCACAGCTTGGAAGGTCCGATGCAGTCGTCATGGCAGAACGCCCCGCATTTCTTGCACACGATCATCGCCTTCAGGTTGCACGCGCACGACTCCGCCCCCAGGGTGGGATCCTTGTTTTGAGCAGGGTAGGAGCCCGAGGTGGGGGCCTGGTCCAGCTCGGAGGATATCTCGTTGCAGACGAGGCCCCCCGCCAGCCGGGGGGGGCGCCGGCTCACCGCCTGCACCCCCGGGTTGGGGCACTGCACCAGGAGGGAGCCGGAGCGCTGGCCGTCCACGCTCGCTGGGCCGGTCCTTGCCCCCCGGGTGCGGGTGGAGGGGGTTGATGTTGGAGGGGGGCGCGCTCGACGCCCTCGGGGGGGTTCCCTTGAGGCCGCTGAACACTTGCTGGGCGTCCCCCATGGCCGTCCTCTGCACGAATATGTACTGGCCGACCTGAGAAGACTGCCGATCGATATCCTTGAAATTAATTCGGGAATGAAGAAAAACGTGGAAGGTGACAATGCTAAAACTGACGAGTGCTGATTTTTGGTCAAAAATACTTATATTTCTGTGACTCTGTTCTGACTTATGTTTCAGCATTGCCATTACTTCGATTTAACCCTTTGCATTCAAACATAGTGTAAAATACAAAATGAGTGAATAGTACAATAAATAAAAAGTAGAGTTCTTCATTTTCGAGTGCAAAGGGTTCAAAATATTCATTTCGAGCTTTTAATCTTCGTCAAAAAAGGAACTGTATTTTTCAGCAACTCACCTCTGAGAAAATATTGTTCTGATTGTGGGGAAGAACAGCCATCGACACGGGGATCCCCTGAGACGAAGTGAACACATGGCGAACCATGACGGAAGAAGAAGGCTGCCTTATCGCCGGCCTCAAAGCGTTCACCTTCCCGGGGATGGCCGTCTTGGGCAAAGCTCCTCCCTGAGCAGGCAAAGGAGGGGTGAAGGTTTTAGGAACTCCTGAAATCAATACAATATTAGTGTGAGAAGACAACGGAGAGATGTTGTATTGCGGTTGTGTTGATGTACCGTTTCTAGAAGAAGTGACAACGCCGTACTGCGTTGGCGCCCCTCTCGAATCCGCTTTCTTGGGGGCGTCCGCCCTCTTGGAATTGGTCACCGCCGAGGCGAGCATGGAAGGCGGAGGCTTGAGCTGAGCTTTCAACTGATCCCGATTCGGGCTGTTCTGGATGACCGCCTGGCAGATCTGATAACTCCTCTCGAGATTGACGGCGCCCGGCGGGGGTTTGTTGGAGGCGGTCCTCGAATTCCTGTTCCCCTTTTCCTTCCCCCCGGACTTGGAGGGTCGAATCTGAGGAGCGGAATTCACGGATATATACGGCACAGAGTTCGTGACCAGTTTGGTGGAGTTCGTGCTCGCGACGGTCGAAAAGGGAGTGATCGAAGCGAGCAGAGCGGAAGGAGAAACCATGGAAGGCAAACACACAATGGAGGCTGCAGGTGCGGTTGGCGCTGGTGCGGAAGATATGGCGGCCGGTTCGACAAACCCCGCCGTTTGGGTGACTCCCACCGTGCTCGAGACCAGACTGTCCGCGCTGGTGACCACATCCGGTGGCAGGCTCACTTCTAAATCTAATTTGCTCGCGTAGTCCTGAAACTGTGGCACCGAGTTCACTTCTTCCGACGTGGAGGTCGACATCACCGCCCCGGGGGAATCCATCTTGGAATCGTAGTTCCAGTCCAGTCTGAGACTCTCCTCTGGGAAGGGCGTTCCCTCTATTCTAGGAGGCACCGTTTCCGTCTCCGAGAGCAGCTTCTCTGTCGAGTCGACATCCCAGCAGTTGGACGCCTCTGACACAGCGGCTGCGAATAGGGCCGCCTGAACTTCGTTTTCTGTAGCTTTCGCCTCGTCGCAGAGCGTCTCCATCACCTGCAGGACTTCCGCTCGGGAGTTTTCCTCCAGGATATAGTTCTCCGCGTCGATTATGGCATTCTCGCGCTCTTTCAACATGTTCAGCTCGTCCAGGTCGGTCTTCATCTCGTCCTGAACGACCTCCTCCGTCATTCCGTCTGTCTTCGCCGGTTCCAACTCCTCGACGGCCGTCTCGGTCAGCTCGCCGCCGGCATCAGTCTTATCGTGATCGTTCCCCTCGCTTTTAACGTCCTCGTTTTCCAAAGAGGCGCTTTCCTCGTTGGCCAGACTTTCCGGATCGGATTTGGAGTCCTCGATTGCACAGTTAAACTCTAAGTTGACTTCACTAGGCGAGGGTACGGATGAGCCCGAAGGGGGCGAAGAAATGATATTTACAGAAGGCGAGAGAGATGAGAAGGGTTCCTCCGTCGACTGTTCGCTGATTAAGCTTTGGTAATTGTCTTCATTGCAGTCTTCATCACATGTCGTGTCCAAAGGGTCTTTTTCGTTTTCCTCGTTCTCACAGGCCTGGTCACTTTGATCCAGCCCGCACTCCACACTCAAAAGCTCGGTGCTTTCCTCCAGTCTCTCGGACTCGCACTGATCCGAGTGAATCGAACATTCCGCGTGTTTTTCACCCTCGTCCAGGGAAGCACCTTCCGTTTCCGGTTTCTTCTCAGTCTCCTCCAGTGAAATGGATTCGAGGGATTTCTCCTCCGCTTCACAGCCTGGGGAACTCTTCTCCGGCGACTTCTCTTCCGAAGACTTCGCCTTTTTCACGGTGGGAGTCTCTTCCTCAGAACTGCTGGGTCTCTTGGCGCTGTCCGCATTTTCCCTGGTGATTGCCCTCGTCACCGCTCCCACTGTTCTCACCGGCTGAGTAAGTTTCTTTGAGCACGAATTCGCAGATCTGAGTTTGATTGTTGTCTTGATGGGAGGCCGCGCGCTTGCGATGTTCGGGACGATTGGCAAGCTGATCTCTTTGTATTCCTTGAATCCCCAAATCGGCTCGAAATGTTTCAGCTTCCACGGATCGATTTTGCTTTTCTCCTTCTCTGATTCCGTTTTGAGCTTTTGCTGGTTTTCCGGCGTGAATTCCCCTTCCGAGAGCCGTTCCCTCCATTTCTGGCAAGCTCTCGCGAAAAACTCATTATTCAAGGCGGAATTGCTGAGCCTGAGCGAGGAATCCGGCTGAGTGACTATATTGACTCTGTCCACCTCCGGTAAGAGCTGAACCAGCTTGTATTGGTAGAGTGGAGGAAGTATCGAGAAGGTGTGCTTGTTCAGCAGTGCGCGCAAATCCGTGTTGGACAATATGGAATCCGGAGTTTCTAGGTCAATACACCCTTCCTTTGTCTGCTCCAACTGAGCTGCTGTTGACATCTTCTTACAGGTCCTTTTCCTCTGCTTGATGCTGAACCCGGGGATGGAGGCGAGCACCTCCCGCATCGTGAGCGGTCTCTTTGCCAGTGATGTGTCTGCTGTTGGAGAACCGTCTGGCTCATTCTCTGAAAAAATTAACATCAAAATCAGAAACCCTTGAAAAATAGGATAAGAAAACATATTTTTACATGTATAACTTTATTTTAAATATTTTAAAGTATAAAACACATCTAAATAAAAGCAGATATTATCAAACAGTGTTTTAACTACAACATAGGTAGGGATACTCATTTTTTACTTTAACTGTATGCCAATAATAGGATTTACTGCAGTCTTTCATATCTAAGTGTAAAATATTTATTTAATGCTATTCAATCAGATAAAAATGACAATAAAAATTAATGTATTTATACTATTTTAATTTCAGGCCGATAGCAAAATCACTTACGAAGTGCCAACCATTGGATGGCTTACCTTACTGTATTTTGTGTCAGAGAAATTAAACTCACTAATAATTTTTAGTGCTCTTTTAAAATCAAGTTATCAGTACAGAATTAGATATTCATATACAAAAAACCAGTTTTACAAAAATTTTTAATAAGCAAAAACACCTAATTTTTATGTAACTGATTTCTTAATCTCAACTGAAAATCTAAAAAGCCAACTCAAAAAATCTAAACACTCATAAACATAAAACTCTTCATCAATTAAAAACAAAAGTAACATTACTTAGACTTTGATAATACGTATATATCACCGGTGACTATTCGTTTGATGAAGTTCTTTAAACAAAGCCAGCTATTATGTAACGTTAAACATTTTGCAAAACAGCATGGATGGTTAATGATATGAGAAAACCGCATTATTAATAAAAAGATTACCGGGGGTTAATTCAGATTTGTTAATTTACTCACGTTTGTTGGAAGAAAGCACGGGCAAAGCCTTAACGATGACTCTCGGGAAACTGGGCAAAGGAGCCGATGTCCCGGCGGCAATTGTTGTGTTTTTTCTTCTCCGTTTCGCTTGCTGACGTAATGCATGCTTGATTACTTTTTTACTGTGCGAATGGGAGATCCTCAAGTTGATACCTTTCAGCGAATCGTTAATACAGCACGGGGACTGTGAACTATCCATTTTAAAAACTCGTAAGTAACCATTTCTTTACGAGTTTTATTTGTGTAACAAAGCTTACGCCAGAATCATGTAAATATTATAAAAAGCAAAATGAACGTTGAAAACAATAGCGGTCATTTCGATTTTTTTGCATTTCTTATATTTCATATAAATGAAACCTTACTAAAAAGTACTATAAAAATAATAATAACAAAGTGGTGACAACATTTCACAACAACTCCTTAAATAATACCATTAACGACGTCCATTTTGAAAACTTACAAACACAGGATAGGAATTTCTGAACGCACTCTATAAAACCATAGAGCAACACTCAACGGGAAAACCTCTGACACGCTGGAGATAATCCGACCGTTGAATAACGGCTTCTTTTTGAATTCTCCAAAATGACGCGATTCAAATCAGAGTATTTAAAAAAATATAATAAGGTAATTGACACTGAGAATTAAAAGATCCTTCGAGCATTTCACATAATTTAACACTTTTGCCTCAAGATTCAACTTTTTATTGAACTTTATAGATGTAATTTTTATTTGGTCACAATATTAACCGTTTTGTGGGTTATAACGGACTTTTTTAATAGATCATTTAGAATTTTCCTCCGTTAATAATTTTTCCACAGATATTTTACCATTTTAAGTAAATATTAGGTTTTTTATACGGTTTTAAACACTATCCTCATCACCAATGAGGTTAAGGTTCTGGTTTAATAACGTTAATAATTTATAATTAAATGACAAATGCAAAATTTAGTATATTAGAGATTCATTTTTATTCCCATTTATTTATTTTTTCTTCTAATTCTGAGAAGCCATGTCTAAATAAATAATTCTAGACATGATTATAAAACTGTATTATCCCATACTCTCCTGTTCGCATCCACATTTTATCTCCTTCCAAATGTTTATATTTTTCATTACTCATACCACAAATTAAGTCAGCTTTAACTGTTCTTAATGACAAAATATTAGTTGGTTTGAATTCTCTAAGGACCACATCAAATTTCTCATAAGGGTCCCAATTAATATCACCTAATAGTTTACGATAGTTTAAATCACCTTTAAAAATGACTAGATTTGAAGTTTTTAATGAATCATATAAAACAGGATCTCTACTTTTCATATCACTGAAATCAAATGGCAGAGTCCAGAATTTTTCATCCTGGACAGACCAAATGCCATTTTGAAAATATCTGTTCCACCTTTCAGACAGTTCTCCCATTCCTTCTTTCTTGAGTTCTTCTAAAAGCCAACTGATGTCTTTTTTTGTCACATCAGAAACATACCAGGGCATTCTTTTAACATGAAACCTAATTTTTGAAGCCAAAGAAGTTGAACAAAGAATATCACAGAGGCAGAAATCACTGAACACTTCATAAGATGAATTGTCAGTTACAAAATCTGAAATTAAATATTTGAATGTAAGAATTGTAAAAGAAAAAAGAAATAATTTGAGTAATTTACCTATGACTCCATTTGGATGGCTGTTTAAGAAATTAAACACATTTTCTGAATTATCGCACAGGAGAAAGG
This sequence comes from Brueelia nebulosa, assembly GCA_028293925.1. Taxonomy (NCBI): domain Eukaryota; kingdom Metazoa; phylum Arthropoda; class Insecta; order Psocodea; family Philopteridae; genus Brueelia; species Brueelia nebulosa. The sequence continues at coordinate 14,759 of JAQIBA010000261.1, forward strand.
AATCCAAATCAGTGATCTTTTGAAGACTGAAGTCTTCTTCAGATAACTGGGCCCCATTTGACAAAGACAGATCACATCTGTTGCTCCATAATGAGAGTTTCAGAAACTGTACAAACTGTTGTTTGATACTCTCTTTACTTGATTTAATCTGTGATAGAGTTTTCAGAGTTATTTCCGCCACAACTTTCATATCAGAGAGAGATACTTTAAATGCATCTACTTTTTGATTATGAAATGGATCATGCTCCTGAAGCATTTCACTTGAAAAAAAAACCACACAAAATCATTCCTCCTGTTTCAAAATCCAAAACGGATAGTTTTCACTGAGCCAACCTGTTCTCAAAAGCCTCCCTCAATCTCCTGTACATGTAACATTCAGCATACAACCATGGAGAATAATATGAACAGGGATAATCACCCTCCACATTTATTTGAGATTCTAAGTAACTGTTCCACTCCTCAACATCATCTGCTTTTGAACAAAGTCTTATAAAAGATTTATTGGTGACTAATTCATTTTTTAATTTTGACACTTTTCCTATGACAGACTTCAAGTCCTCATCTGCTCCCTGAAACCAAAAATTTGTAAGCAATCCTTTCATTTTTGTGGATTTTTTTTGAGTTTTACACAGCCCACCTGACCGTGTTGCTCAAATATTTTTGCTTTACTGATCGCTAACTCATCAATAACTTTGGTTAAAATCACTGGAAGTCGTTCTTTGACTGTGTAATAAGCAAAAGACCTGAAATTAATCATAAAAAATCAGTAAAATAAACCAAAACAATAAAATAAGCAACCGATTGTGACTTACTTTGTGTATTTTGCTGAAAGTTTTTCATTTTGGGGCGTATCCGAATCAATGCCGTTAAAGACGACTGAAATTTGGCGATGCATTTTCTAACCAAAATACAGAATTATTATTGTAATCTTTAACAAATGTATGAAATTAATACTGTATTATATAACGTTCATATGTTAATAAATATAAACTCTGAAAAAAGAGTTCAAAATACTCACATGTGCGCTTTTTTTAAATTAATTAAATACTAATTAACACAATACAATAAGGCATTTATGGTTTGTTGAACATTTTAAATTTACAGATATAACACAGCAGACGACGTCGGATTTCCCACCAGAAATCGGGTGACGTTGGAGAAGAAGACGTCAAATCAAAATAAAAGCAGACGATGCATTTGTGAAATGAAAGCCTTCCAAAATACCTCAATCTCTTTGTGTTCGTGCTCTTTTTCACGTGACGGGACGTATTTTTTTGCCAGGGTTGTTTACGATTCGTAGAAAACGCGTTTAAAAACGTTATATCCGAAAATTGGGCCTTGATCGATTTTTAACGGATTCGCATTTGTGAAAAATAAAATTGATAGTACGACGGGTCTGTTATGATTGCTAGATTATTTTTTGCTCTGATTGTTTACGATCATGAATGTGATTTGACACGGCTGGTTTTTTTATTGACATAAACTCCACCGAGCTGTTCTACTTAATTACTCGGTAGTGAATTTGAGCATTTAATTCAAGGTCTAATCGTTGTAGGCCATCATTTGCGTGACGTTAGAGATTCATCTGGGCTTTTGACGAATGCCAAGTTAACGCGTGCTTTCTTTCTGTGCAGGTGAAATCTGAGAATGGCACAAGATGCTAAATGCAACGAATGTGGTTGTTCTTGCAAAGGGAAAAGCGATCAGGGAACGTTGCATCTCCATGTGGAGATAGAAAATTTGAAGCAGAAATTGGTGGAAAGAGAGAATCACATAATGAGAATGGAAACGAATTTCCTGACGGAGGTGGACAAGTATCCAAACGGAGAATGTGCTGCCCTGGCTGAGGAATTGCTCACTTGGCAGGATAAGTACTCGAGATTGTATGAGGCTCACAAAAGAGTGCAAAAGGTTAACCAGAATTTGGAGGACAAACTTCTTAAAATTGTGGATAAGTGTGAAACAGAGAAAAGTGTTTTAATTAAGGACATTGCTCAATTGGAACAGAAATTAGCAGAAGCACACTCAAATATGGTGTGGCTGAAGGAAGAAAATGTAAGTTTGAATGTCTAATCATTACAATTATTTTTTAAACTCTCACTACAACAAATACATCATCAACAACTTACACAATTCACAAACACAAAAGCAAAACCCATTTACGAGACACTGACACATACAATAATTACTCAAAAAACACTTCAAATACCAAATCACTTTGGCAAACACTTAATGTAAAAATCATTTATCTAAAATACAGAAAAGTATAACTAACCATGATTGAAAATTTTTTATTTTATAATAGACACTTTTGCTTATACTGTTTAACAATATTTTCATTTTTGTCATTACATTAAATAAATAATTTTAACGTTACTGGAAATGTATGCACTCATTTTACTGGTATCAACCATTAAAAAAATTGATTTAACAGAACAATTGTACAGTTTTTTAACTGTATTGTTTCAAAATCACTAACTCTGTCCTAAAATATGTGAATGAGTGTTTTCTTTTCATCTTCATTAGATTCTAAAAATTTTTTATAATTATTTAATTGCTGGTCGTTTTAATTTTTAACCGAAAATAACTTAAAGGTTTTGATTTTAAAACAATAAAAAGATATTAAAAGTTTTGAATTTCAGTATAACATATTTTATCATATTTTTTTCTTATTTTTAAGTTGTGTCTTTTTGTTGTAAAGCTATCGTGATCAGTTTCCTGTAATCAAATCTGAATACTGTACTTTAGTTCAATGCTTCTTCATCAGTTTATTATCAGACAGAAAAGGAAAACTTTCATAAAAAGTGCACAAAATGAGATTTGAGCATTTCTTACTGATTATACTCTCTGTATTTGGATATCACACACAACTTCAAGATAAATTACGTCCTTGACGACTTCTCCTGTCGTATTAATTTCAAGAAAGATTAGGGAACGAATTTAATACCTGAAGAAAGTGAATTTTAACAGCCTCTTCGAATAACGGATCAATTCTTTGTTGATCTCTCCAGGAAAGGAACCGGAATGACGTCAACTTGGCCATTCAGCTCCTGCAGTGCAAGCCTTCCAATTTTGTGCCTCAAAAATTCGAATCGCTTCCTCTGGATCTCCAGCAGAAGGTCAAGGCGTACATGTCGAATAAGAAGAAGAGTGCGGAGGGCAACGGTCAGTTGAAGCACGAGATGAAGACCATCAAAGTGCCCATACCCACATTTCCACCCACGGCCATGTTTTATTCCGTTAATAAATCAGCAGGTAATGACCGTTATTATTTTACTTTCTTTTGTGTTTTGCTTCTTCACCTGATTAAAGCCGTAATCAATTCAAAATAATTATTACGATTACTAACTTCAACTTCATTGTCCTTGAAGTTCATAGATTTTTAAAACTAAGTTCTTAAAAATAAATTTCCAAATCAAATTTTAAAAATAAAATCCTAAAAATAGATTTCCAAAAGTAGATTTCTAAATATAGATTCATAAAAATAAATTTCTAAAAATACATTCTTAAAAATAGATTTCTAAAAAATAGGTTCCTAAAAATAGATTTTTTAAAAATATACAGTATTTCTAAAAGTAGATTTGTAAAAATAGATTCTTAAAAAATATGTTTCTAAAAATATATTCTTAAAAAATATATTTCTAAAAGTAGATTTTTAAAAATATATTTCTGAAAGTAGATTTCTTAAAATAGATTCTTAAAAATAGATTTCTAAAAAATAGGTTCCTAAAATAGATTTTTAAAAATACATTTCTAAACATAGATTTGTATAAATATATTCTTAAAAAATTATTTCTAAAAGTAAATTATTAAAAAATAGATTTCCAAAAGTAGATTCTTAAAAATAGATTCTTAAAAAATAGATTTCTAAAAATAAATTTGTGAAAATTGATTTTTAAAAGTAATGATTAAATATTAATAGTTCATCATCGAATTCATTTAACGAATAGTTTTTGAATGTAACCATCTCAGTTATTATACAAACGAGTATAAATCGAGTCTTTTTCTCCCCCAGAAAAGGAAATCGAAGAGCAGAAACCGGGAAAGCAAATAGACATCGTCTCGGCGGCCATAATGGCCAAAATCCTCGAGGAGAGAGAGAAAGAGCGGCTCAACACCAAGCACTGCGCCACCTGCCTCTGCCCCCTCCAGAGACTCTTCGCCGACCAGTCCGTTCAGACAGACGACTGCGCCCTCCCCCCCGCCACGGACTCACCCCACATCTTCCTCGACAACCATCCCCTCTTCTCCAACTCCGCCAACCACATACTCAAAGTGGAGACCTACCAAAGTCAGTCGCCTTCCGTGAGCAGTGCCATCCTCATAGAAAGAACTTGTGTTCCCCTGATCAGTGCCGCCAACCCCGGCGAGAACAACAACCCCAGCCCCACCCCCAAGCGGAACGACACCCTCAAGCTCAACCTCGGACGCAACCGCTACCACTCGAGCAAGCTCGCCCGGGGGGTGAACCGCGCGAAGAAGGACAGGGCGGAGGAGGTGGTGCGGAACAGCGAGGTGCACATGGACGGGGGCGTGCGGTGCAGCGAGGGGAGGGACGTGGCCATCGACATAGAGGCGGAGGGCGAGGGGGGCGGCCAGAAGGGCCGGCGGTGCTCCCTCAGCCTGCAGATGGGCTCGAGCAACATCCTGCTGGACAACATGGGCTGCTTCGCCCCCGCCGTCGTCCCGCAGCAGACGCAGCTCTACGCGCTCGTGCACAGCTCGCGGTCGCGGTCGACTTCCGGTTCGAGCAACGAGGACAGCTCGGAGCAGAGGCCGACGGAGACGCAGATTTGAATGGGCGTCTATGGTTTGTTGTGTCATGCGATGGTGTGAGGGTGGTCGGAGGCGGGAGAGGGAGGTTTTCAGTATATACATATCGGAATGAAATTGTTATGTAGTTGTAGGGTGTTGAACGCGTTGACTGCCGCGGAGGTCACCGGTGACCGACGACGCAAACTATAGTATAAAATTCTCAGTAATAATGAAATTAACCGAGTACGAAACATTCAAAGAAAACATTAGAATCGTTCTAACGATTGTAATGATTGTATTGGTAACCGACGACAGAAAATAATTAAAGTAAATTATTTCATTAAATTAGAAATCGAAGAGAAAATTATTAATTATAAAATAACGCCATTGATATTGTAATGGTCTGAATAAATGAATACAATGTATAACTTTGTATGCCCGTTATAGTTGGAATTTTCATTGTACTGCTGCTGCCATCTGTGAGGAAACAGCGGAACTTATTCAAGGTCATAATGTATTATGTAACGGAAAAATATAAATACAACCCTTTGGGTACGTTTTGACGTTTGAGATCGTCATGCGTTTGCTTTGTTCTAAAAGCACATGACGTGTCTAATACGTCACTTAGTTTAGACAATATTCTTTAGCACTTTTTATTAAATTCATCGGGGCTTATATCAGTATATATTTCGTCCTGGAAGGAAATGTATAAGACCCACAGTTCCCTTATCTCAGTCATAATAAAACAGTAATTTATTTATTTTTTTTGGTCTAAAAAAGAGATGACGTGTCTCATTTAGATTTAGACAATATTTAACGCGCACAGTTTTTTATAAATTTCATTGTGGTTTTCATCAGTCAAATGAATCCGTACTGAAGGGGTTAAAGAAAGAAAAGACTCGTAAATATGTGTTTGGCAGTCAACGCGTTATAACCGTAAGTGAAATCCAATTGTGGAGTTTTCTTCTTCCGACTTTTTAGGAAACGAACGAACTTTAGTTTCTCCTCACGAAATCATTTAAAGCGGAACGTTGCCGATGTGCCTAAACGCGACGCGAAGACACGATTTCCCCAAATCCGTATTTCTTCGGTCGTTTGCGTTTTATAACGAATCAGATGGAAAATGTCACAAAGTATTCATTCTCTATAAAAACTGTATATTCTGTCAATAAATTAGAAATATTCTTTTATAATAAATATACTATTTTTTTTATCCTTACAATCATTTCCTCTATAAATATAATATATATTTTTTCAAAAATTATATATATTTATAAAAAATAACAATTATAATTATGTTTAAGTATAATAATAACTCTTACAGAACAAATATATAAATGATTCTCTATTTGGTCTGCACTCTTTTAGAGATCTTTCATTGAGAAGTGGAGATCGAATTAGAACGGACTGTTTTATACTTTAGTTTTTAATCTAAACTCTAAATATCTAACACTAACTTTAGATATCAAATTTACCACAAATTCTCTGAAAATCTGAAAAAAACTCAATTTTGCCCACTGTACTCAAAGTCAACCCTTTAAAAGCAGAAAGAAATTCATAAAGTTATGAGATTTTCTACAGATTTCTCAACAAAATAGCGCAGATAATTCTTTGGAAAAAGTCCGATAGAAATTTGTTCAGTTTAGATATTTAGATATTAGATAATAGAAAACAGTGCAAACACACAGACAAATTCTCTTTAGCAGATTTATATATTATATATATTAGGATTTTATTTGATTAGGATTTATACTATTTCTTTTACATTTGGTCTTTGATTGAGAAGGTCACCAAGGATCCGTCCTTTGGAAGGAGCGAAAGGGTTGACCTCAAAGGGTAAATTGTGGTCTTACGGAGGAAACCCTTCTAGAAGACTTCTTCAGGCATTCCATCTGAAGATGACCCACAGGTGCATGCGCTGCTGTTGACCCATGGGTCGGTAGACGGTAGACGAAGGGTTGACTTCAAAGGGTGAAGTGTAGTCTCACTGAGGAAACCCTTCTAGAAGACTTCTTCAGGCATTCCATCTGGAGGCATTGTCTAGGATGACCCACAGGTGCATGCACTGCTATTGACCCATGGGTAGGTAGACGGTAGACGAAGGGTTGACCTCAAAGGGTGAAGTGTAGTCTCACCGAGGAAACCCTTCTAGAAGACATCTTCAGGCATTCCATCTGGAGCCATTGTCTAGGATGACCCACAGGTGCTGCTGTTAACCCATGGGTCAGTAGATGGTAGACGAAGGGTTGACTTCAAAGAGTGAAGCTTAGTCTCACTTCTAGAAGACTTCTTCAGGCATCTGAAGGATGACCCACAGGTGCATACGCTGCTGTTGACCCATGGGTAGGTAGACGTCACGAGATGATACAAATGTCATCCGCAGAATGGAGAAAACAAGTTAAGAAACTTCAGAGAAATCGAATAATGTCAGCAGTTGGCGGTGCTTCAAAAAGAGGAGGAAAAAGAACAAACATTTATTGGAAGAATTCCAATTGGAAGAGAACAACAACAGCAGCATTCAAAATGGCTGGAAGAAGAAGAGAAGAACAAAAACTGAAGGAGTTTACTTTGGAAGAAAAATGGGCAGAATTGGAAATAATCAGAAAAGAATGGGAATTGAGCATAAGTAAAAACTCCAAGATTAAAGAGTTCATTCAAGATGGCGGTGAGTTGACTCCCAAACTGAAACAAAATACCTGAAATTAAACATTTTTCAATTTAGTATCAAAACCGAAATGAGCAAAATGTAAATCACAGCAAATGAGCTTACCTTTTCCACAGCAAACAATCACACAATAATTTGGACTGTTTTGCAGTTCTCAAATTCACATTTGCTTCCATTTGAGTTTCATTACGACAATGCTATCTGTCCTCCCTTGAGTGTGACCTCTTTCTCTTCTTCCTGTGTTCGTGTGACCTTTTCCTTCTCTCACTTTCACCTCTTGAACTTTTCTCTTTTTTCTTCACATGTTCTGAACTTCTCCTTCTCTTCACTGGACTTTTATCTTTGTTTCTCATTCTTAAATTCTCCCTTATCTTCTCAACAGAAGGCCCTGGAGTTTCAGACCATCTCCAGTTTCTGCTCCTCATCCTGTCGTATTCCTCCTCCAAACTCTTCTTCCTCGTCCAATCGATGGAGAACTCATTCCTCGGGTTTCTGAACACGTGGAGGAAATTGCACGACTTCCCTTTGGGGCACCTTCGCCTGGCGAAGTCCCCACAGACGGCGCTCCCCCAATCGCTTATCCTCACGAACTCTATGTTCAGCTGCCTCCCGCCGTACCACCGCCCCTGGAACTTCTGGTACGCCCCCAAGGCCTCCCTCTCCGTCCTGTACTCCACGTACACGTTCCCCCCGCAGATGCACCTCTGTGTTGCAGCACACCTTCACCATTGTCACCTCCCCGAAGCGTTTCAGTTCGGGCACTATGTCGTTGTAGAACTCCCTGAAGTGCTGATACATATCGGAGTCTTCGTATTCCAGGCTGATGTCCGTGTCGTACTCGGAGGATTTGCTCTGATCCAGTGTGAAGTGAGTGTAGAACTTTTGGAAGAGTAAAACGTTGCTGATTTTGTGGTATTGGTGGTTCCTCGAGCATTGGTTTCCAAAGCGACATGCGCCCACTTTCTGGTAGAAGGAACAGATTTCCTTGTCCGGGTTTGTTTCGGTGACGAGCAGGAGTTCTGGAGGCAACTCGCCGCCATCATGAATGAACTCGTTGATCTTGTCAAGGGTTTCCTGCCGTCTTCTTTCTTCTTCTTTCTGCAGAGCCTCGAGTTTTTCCTTCTGTTCTTTGATTTTCTTCTGCTCAACTTCCCATTCTTTTCTGATTCTTTCCAGTTCTGCTTGCTTTTCTTCCAAAGCAAGCTCCTTCAGTCTTTGTTCTTCTCTCCATTTCTTCTGAGCCCTTTCTTCTTCTTCCAGCCATTTTGAATGCCGCTCTTCTTGTTCTCGTGCTGATTTTTCTAATTCGAATTCCTCTAACAAACGTTTCTTCTGTTGTTCCTCCAGATAAGTGGGAGAATTTTCCCTTTCTTTTTCCTTCTCTTTTCGAAGCACCGCCAACCGTTGACGTATTCGCTTTCTCCGAATTTTCTTAACTTCCTTTCTCCATTCTTTGTGCGATTTTCGGCTTATATCCGTCATATCTACGATACAAATCGCGAAACACATTTCAACCGCTTCACATGGACATGTTGAGCAAGATCTGCTCTGTGATTGGTCGGTTGGACTAATGGCGGCCAAACGTCGACTGCGCATGCGTCGAAATGGCGGCTTTTTGGCGCGAACCGTTTATTATTGTGAGAATAAACCAATGAGGTCTGTTGGCGGACTCGCCATCCGTTACAATATCTAACAAGTTTATTCAGGCGCTGTGCAGGCGAACAAATGTTGGCAAAAACCCCGTAACCCTCTTGGAAAAAGCGCGTAAAATGAAAAGTCAGTCACTCATTTCTTTAAAATCCATGCGATATTGAAATTCATGCGCGACTGACGCAAAATGGCGGAAAAATTAAAAATTATACTCAGCAATTTACTCGTTAATTTGTTTGTCTGAGACTTTAGGTCGAGTCGTAATGTAGTTGAGTAGATTTGTTTGCTCATAATAATAACAACATAATTATTTCTCCTTTGACGAAAAAAATTAAATTAACCTTTTACAAACTACAGTTCCGTTTTCTGTTATCTAAGCGACAATATTTTTTATATCATAAAGTAGATAAACTATTTTTTATAACACAAAACCAGATTAAAACGTTATATAAATATTAACTGACAATTATTTAAGAATCCACCCAATAAATTGTTTTTTTCTATATAATTTTAAAAAAATATGGAGATTAATATGTATTAATATATGTTATTTTATGTATTTTTATTTATATACTCTGATTATTTTCGTGATTATATTTTAATACAGACGTTAATTTTTCTATTTTATTACTGCATATTATTTTTTGCAATTATTAATATATTTACATTTATACATATTTTAACTTATAACAATAATAATTTAATGAGTTCATAAACATTACGTAAAGTATTTACGGTGAAGGCAATGTCCTATTAACAATGGACACTGACTCTTACCTGTGAAAAAAGGGTCGTTGAAAGGGACAGAAGAGGACAAAGTCTGTCCACAGGTAAATTTCAACAAATTGTTTGTTTGGGTCAAATTGCACAATGCCAAATAATGTATCAACCCCCGTTTGCTCAACAAATAAATAAATAGCAAAATTGAAACATTTTCTTGGAACAACCATTAACCTAAGGCCCTTAAATTAGGTTTTACATAAATATTCATAACCATTCTTCACCTCTTCCTGTATGTACAGACTCTCGTATATCTTCAGCCTCCGAATCTTCTCCTTCTCCAGCGACTGGAACCGCCGCTCCAGGTAGAACTTCCTCTTCGCCACGACCGCCTCCGACTCGCCCACCTCCTCGCACTTCCCCATCTCCCGCAGCAGAATCTGCTTCATTATGTTGAACGCCCGCAGACAGTCCACCTTGCTCAGCTGCCGCGTCGAGGGCCACTCGAACTCGCTCCTGAACCCCTTGTGGGGGTTCCGGAGCTCCTCCCCGAACTCCGCCCTCATCTCCTGGAGGAGGTGGTCGGTGAAGTCGTGGAGGGCGAAGGGGTTGAGGGGGTCGGGGGCGGGTTCGGGGGGGTGGAGGATGGGGAGGGGGGCGTCGCAGGGGCGCTTGTCGAGGAGGAGCTCGTCCTCCGGCTTGGGGTCGAAGTTCATGGGGTCGGGGTTGGGGTGTCGCTCGGTGTTGACATCACACTTGACCTCGTTCACGCAGAGACTGCAGGTTTTGTCGCGAGTTCTACGACGTCGCCAGTTGTAGCGGTAGAGTTTGCCACATTTGTCACAGTTGTTCTGAACGTCGTCACATTGCCAGGGAGAGTTCACATTTATTTTACTCAGTTTGCAGTTGGGATTCATGTAACGGACATGTTCATCAGGCGCGTCCTGAAACAGGCGAAATGTCCCTTCAATTGCGCTCTCCCGAAGGAATCCCATTCCCCTTACCTTATTCTTATATCCTTTTCCCGACTTGAACGACGAATTTTAACCGATTCCGTTCTGTCTCTTTCTCTGCACAACGTCGACCCCAACTTTGGAACGTAAACAATATGGTGTCCTTCTTTTGTCGCCAGCTTTGAATCGAATCCGTTCCAATGGAGAAGTTCTCGGGCACTTGGTCAGGTTGTGTGGAACTCTCTGGAGAGCTTTCATGGAGGCCATCGTCTGAAATTTTTATGTATTATTGTAATGAAGAAAATTATGTGAAAACTGCTTTTTTCAACTTTTTAAGTCGAAAGATATGCTGAGTCTTTGCTTTCAATAACAGGAAAACTTTTTCATTCCATTTAGTTTATGTATTTGGTTATTTAATGAGAAAAATTCGACGTTAATTATTCTGAAACTTTCGACGATTCGTTTTCCTCTCATTTCGATATATAATAATTTCCGCTTTTTAACAGTCGTTTCATTTAGTTATTATAAACTTAAGTTATCAAAGTAACCATTAAAAGTTAAGTATTACAAACTATTAAGTTATTAAGTTAATATAACGGTTATTTATTTCATTTAGTTTATTTTCATTACATTTTATATCTTTTTATTACTCATTTATTACTAGTTTTCAAGTAATTCTTTTTATTTTATTTATTTCATTTGGTCTAACCATTATATTATTTATTTTTTTAACTTATTTATTATTTCGTAAGAGTTATTCCATTTTTATTAGTTAATCACTTAATTATTTGTGAAATTTTCGGTTTTTTATTTTCGACTAGTCTTATTCATTTAAACTTTGACAATTTTCTCTCTTTTCTCCATAAATTTTGAATTAGTTAATATTAAGTTACATTCAACAGTGAATTTTCATTCTGAAAGAGAATTATTAAAATTATTAATAACCAAAAACATCAATTTTGGAACAGGGCATTAAAAAACACGAAATAAGTAACAAAAAATATATATATTAATGAAATAATTAATTTGTCGAATGTACAGCATGTTGAAAAGCACCAACAATTGTTTAATAGATAAATAAACCTGAGTCAGTGGCCCATATAACCCCAATATGGTGGCAGAACCCCAAATGTCCCGTCCTGTCTGTATCCCACGGGCTGCACGAACGGCGCGAAGGTCTGGTACACGACGGTGTTGAAGTAGAGGATTTGGGGGGCGCAGCACGGGGGTTGGGGCCTCTGGGCGGGGAGGGCGTCCTGGGGGTGCAGCCCGCTCTTCCACGACTGGTAGAAGAAGTCGGTCACGGAGTCGACGAACCCGGAGGAATTGGTTTCCAACTCGGCGATGGGCGTCGATGTCCTCACTGGGTTTCTCTGTAATATCGCAATGATTTATCAAATGTTCGACTGTAGTGTATCAAATCGAGTCATATATAAACTACGATTTCGTTTTTAATAAAGACAAGAAATGTTGATGACTTCGCATACAAAATAAATAAATAACTTATGACTCGACCAAATACAATCATCCAAATTTTCCATTTGGAAAACTCACCTTTGGTTCATTTTGTGAGCTTTCGCTTTCAAGGCAATAATTATGCGAAGCTGAATCACCTCTCAAATAATCTTCTTCACAGTAAAATCTGTTTTTGCACACCGGACACACCACGGGAGCCATTTTCAAACCGTTTCACTTCCGCACTGTTCGACCGTTCTCTGCAAAGGCTCGCACTCGAATGAGGCCCATCGGGGGACAATTTCAAGGACGGGACGGGCAGACACCCTTTTTGACGTCATCCATTGTTTTTGGGGGGGGAAACAGGTAAAAATCTCTCAAGGTCGCCAAATAATTGCCAAACAACCCTTTATGCCCTATACCTGAGGTAAAGGGTTGAATATTGAAAGGCGATCTCAAATCGGGAAAACTTTTCTCGTCTCAACTGGAAAATTTTGGTGAAATAAGGCAAATTCATATGATGGCTATATTATCTTGAACTTCATATATTAAAATCTAATTAATATTAAAAATCATATATCTTATAAATTATTATGTTATAAATCTTTAACTTCAAAACTTAAGTTTCAGTTTATTATCAACTCTCATTATATTTTATATAATTATAATATTTTATATAATATAATATATTTTACGTTATTATACGATTACTCTCATTATATATTTTATATATATTAGCCACCAAAGGTAATGTCAAAGTAACGATAATAGTGAGAAAAGTCGAAGAAAATTACAATTAATTAAAATTACAATTAAAATTATTTATACTTAAAAATAATATAAAAAAATTTTATTAATATTATAAAAGTTTGATTCAAATAATCCTTTATTAATAATTAAGTAACTGAATGAGAGTAAATCTGAGAAACGCGCGAACTTTTAAATAATCGTAAAAAGGGCAACACCGATTAAAAAATAAAACATAGTTGCCAAATTCACTGTATTTGACCATAGAGTCTTAAAAATGGTGGACAGCAGTGAAAATATAGAGCTTTCAGTTTCGGTTATGTCGTATTGGCTGTTTTGTGTTATTTTTGGTCTCGTTTGAATTATTCTCAGGGGAACATTAAACCGTTATAACAAAGGATTTGAGGAAGGGAATAATGCCGAGGGAAAATCTAAGTTTTTTTGATGAGAAAATAAATGTGATAAAAGCAAAAACTGAGTGGGGTTGCTGGTGGCAAACGGTGCAGGAAGTGCACATAAGGGTTGAACTTCCACAGCCGACTTCTGCCAAAGAAATCGTCGTCAATGTCGGACCTAAACACATTCGATGTGTCGTCAAAGGAAAGGTTATGTTTGAGGTATTTTGACTTCACTAAAATACTTTACTTTTTTTGTGAAAAGGAGAGCCATTTCACATTGACTTAAATATGATCTTTTCAGGGTGATTTGCCCAGACCTGTTTATTCTGATGAGGTGATTTGGACAATTGAAGATGGCCATTTGTGCATTGTATTGGCCAAATCGGATTACAGTGTGAAGGATGACATGTGGGAGAGTCTGTTGGCTGATGGGAAGTATCAGCCTGATGCTTGGACATTGCATGAAATGAGGAAGAGTTTAGATTTAGAAAGGTTTCAGATTGAGGTGAGACTCAGACCTGAATTGTAGTGGAATTACTTTTGTATTATTATTCATTTTCCTGTGCCTGATTTGTGCACATTAAAAAACATTTTAACTACAATTAACTTATAAATTTTTCCATAATTTACTTTGCATATGTTACTGAACATATATTAACATATTACATTAAATTACATTTAATACATTTAAGTGCATTTGAAAGTTACAAAATAATTTATTAAATGTCACAATTTACTGAATTTTTTATAAACAATAAATACTTTAGTTATAATTACTGAAATCAATTATCTTAAATCTGATAATTTATATAAACTGTTAATTCAAATTTTTAAATGACTGTTAAAATAACAATTTTTTATTAAGAGTTAACAGTAACTGTTAACCAACATACATTAAATTACAATTAGTAAGTTTAATGCATTTAAGTGCATTTGTACATTACAAAATAATTTATTGAGTGCCACAATTAACTTTATTTTTTCATAAAAATAATAAATATTTTAGTTTATAAATAATAATATTTTAGTTACAATTATAACTTATATTATTCAGTTATAATTATTAGAATCAATTACCTCAAATCGTAATTATTTTAGGATGAATTTTTTATTTATATTTAATATTATATATTTATTATTTTCAGAATCCTGGAATGGATTTCAGCAGAGCTCAGTTATCTAAGCACTATGACAAATTACCAGGATGGTCCAAAGACAGATTAAACGAACTGAAATCCAAGAGTGAAGAAAGCAGCAAAGAAGAGTAAATTTTTTGAGTGTGAAGTCATCACAAATGAAATAAACCAAAGCTTTTCAGTATGAGAAGAGTTGGAATGCAGCAGAGAGAGGAGTGCTGATCAAAATGTCCCACTGAGAGAGCACCTGATACACTCTTCATTGTTTATATATTATGAAGACTTTATATATGTGTGTATAAATCCTACAAAATTATTTTATGTCCGCTTTAAAATTTACATAAAGCTAAAAATTTTTATTGTGGTATAAAATAATAATAAGGAGGTTTCTCAACTGATGAACAGAATTTGAATCTCCTCTGAACATTTGGCAACCATGTTAATCGGCGTTGCCATTTTCGAAGTCAGAGATATACTCACAATCCGTTCGTTACTAATATGATAAGAATATAATGTTTTGTATAAACCCTGACATTATTTATCAGGAAAAGCAGAGCTTAGTCCATCAGTCCATTCAAAGAAAATTACAGCACTTTTGGCTTTCACAATCCAAAAAAATTTACTAATCTTATTTGAAAACAGTGAAAGATGTTTATTAACTAAGTAAAACTGAGTAGAGTGAAAAAATTGTAAAAATAAAATTATAATTTATTTATACTCTCTATGGATGCAATTATTTGTTTACTTATTTAACGTCACATAGAAGTGCCACTCCTCTTAAAACCCAATGTTCGGGAGGTTTTGCAGTGTTCAGCCACACCGCCGTTATATAGGTTAAGTCTGTCCTGTTGGGTTTTTTATAAATTGGGCACTGTAAAAGAAGAAAGCAGAAGAAAAATGATTGAGGACATGCAGTGAAGAATAAAACCTATGCGGCCCCTCGAGGTCAAAGGAAAAGCAGTGAAAAGAGGTGAAAAGCTCAAACCTGATACAATCCTGCTTTTGGATCTTTTTTGATTTCATTCGTGTTGATCGCGTAAATGTGGACGACAGGCATGAGAAGAGTCAGAACTTTGGGTGCTGATTCGATGAGTTTTGCATTGCGCTTGTCCCACCCGGCACCTTCTATGTACAGACCGTATACATAAACTCCCTCCTGGAAAGTTAAATAAATATGGAGGAGGTCGACTTTTAAATAATATCGCAATTTGATCGGATATTATCAGTTTACCGCTGGCGGTGATCGAACTTCTTCTCTCATTAATTTGAGAACCTCATTGTGCAGAATAACGGAATCTAAAGCCCAGCCTTTGTGAGCTCTTGCAACTTCCTGTCTCATCGCCGTTAAAAAGCCTGCAATCAAAAGCTCTTATAAATACACAGAGATACGCTTAACTTTTAAGGACAGCGTACCTTGGGGGTTGAAGAATCCCGTCATCCAAAACATGACGGGGCGTCCGCCGTAAAGCCAAGTGCGAAACTGTATGTCTCTTTCCAGCAATTCAGTGAACCAGAAACCGATGCTCGAGGATGACCAAGAACCTCGTAACCATCCTTTAGGTATTTTCGCGTCGTAGATACTGTCCAAAGCATCACGGAGAGTCTGGGGAGGAAATGAACCAAGTGTATAACAGTCGTTCGTCATTATTTTTATATTAAATTAGTATGGACTTACGTCGTTCATGATGATTGTACCCTCAATGCCCAAAAGAAGATCTTTCAGCGTTTTCCGCACCACAGAGATCACTTTTTGCATTCTGTCTATTTCCTGACGTAGGAAAATATTCATTGGTGACAAAATCCCCATTATTCGTAGCCTGAAACGATGAAAGAATGATCAGTGACACCCAATAGAAAACAAATTTTTTTAACTGTTTGTCTTTTCCCTAACCTTTCTTTCGTCTCAAAGGGATCGTAATCCCTTGGCAGTTTGGAAAGCATATCCTTCGTCTGCCTCGACACTGCCTGTTCTCTTGTTTCTCCGCCTCCTCCCGAAGACTCTTTCGGCTGAATCATCAAAATGGTGTCCAGCATGGTTCTCGCGGAATTGGATAAAAACCTGAAACAAAGACGAACTTTAGGCGGATGAACTTCAGCAATGGATTTATATAAAATATAATAACTACGTTATGTTCGCATTGGAATGAAGTCCGTAAACTTGAGGCGGATCGACCGGAGACATTTCCTCGATGTAATCCAAATACTGTTGGAGGTATTTAAATCTCACGATTGGGTAGCCTCTATAAAAGACGAAACTTTCATTGAACATGTTTTCAGAGAACCAAACTTTGGCGAAAGTATTGAGCAGTCTCTTGTCGTAGTCATCTGTAACTCTTCCTCCATACTGTACTTCACCTAACATATATCTGGAATTAAATACAATTTTAATGTATTTTTAATGGCATTTTGTCAGTATATAACAATAATATAAAATCATTTTATCAGAATCAAAAAGAAAAAAGCTTTCCGTTTTCACACACATTTTTCAAAAATGTATAAGGTTGAACCAACCTTACGGTAGTCCAACTGACCGACTGATCTTTGCTCAAACCTTCCAAATGATTCTGAACGAACATGACCGAAGCCAGCCAATCGGCGCTGTTGAATTCGTAGGGAATGTTCCAACCCAAGGGACCGAATTTTCTTCTTTCTTGCACCACAGTATGCAAGAAGGAGACGGCGTAGAGCATGTGTAAGTACTGATGAGCATCAGTGTAATCGAGGAAATCTTGAGTTATTCCACTGTATGTCCTTTTCAAACCTGCTCTCACTCCTGAAATTGGGAGACAACTGTTAGATACATAATTAACATTATTTGTGTACAGATCTAATTCTTTAAATATCTGAGAGAACTATTAGAATTATTCAAAGAATTTATTTTTTATTACTTTACCCGAAGACAAAACTCCTAAATTTTACCTTGAGGAGGTTCATTTGTAAACTGCAACGATATCTGAAGAAGAGAAATGGGGAACAGAGGATGAACTTCCGTTGTGATCCACACTCTGAAATCTTCGTGGATGAACTCGGCCTCGGTTATGGCCAGAAACAACTCGTTCATGTATTCCAATCCCAAGTGGCAGTTCTGCAGTAAAACCCATCCTCCCTGAGAACGAAAATTCATTTTGTTAAATAATTTAAGAGGGAAATATTCCAAATATCAGGAGCGCTATCATCATGGCAGCAGAGCTCGTAACTCCCCCTTAAGGAAATATTCAGTTAACGGTTCAGCTACACACAACTGACCTCAGACATGGACTTCCCCATGAGTTTCCGGGCATGTATTTCCTGTCCCTGACCCATGGATATGGCTCTACAGGGAATCATGTTTCGTTTGGCCAAGGTTTCGATGTAGGGCGTAGGGTCTGATCCCATCGAGAGGAAACAAACCAAGGGAGTGTTCGGCCTGGACTCTTCGAATATCACTTCATAGTTCATAATAACGGGTTCTGCGTATTTGGCTCCTATGGAGTGGGCTATGTATTTTCGGGACTGGAAAATGACTCTATCGGGGCACCAAGATCTACAGAAATTAATAAAATGGTTTGTAAGTACAGCCCAAGGACAATCAGAGAATTGTGATCGTGAGAAAAAAAGCAGCGGGAGTATTGGAAAGGGATGAAGGTCATCGCCCTTTCAAAAAGGGTGCAATGAAATTAAGAGCGCAGGTAAAAGTAGAAAACAGACTAATCAAAGAAAAAGTCCTGGACGAAGTTTGCTGATTATTACTGACCGAATCATCAGCAGTCTTTTAAACACGTCTAAGCTCTGATAACCATCGGGTATGGGTTCTTCCTCGGGCGCTTCTTTATCGAACCATATTTTCCAGTTCCTTTCGTTGTTGCCTATTTGTCCCAGTATGTACTGAAATTGTCGCAGATTCGAGAGCTGAACCAGATTCAACCATGTGTTGTCGGTGATCCATTTGCACGGTTTTGGCGCGACAGCATTCAGGTCCAACGCGGCCCCTCCTGTTACAAAAATTAACAAGAGTGATTATCGTTTTCCAAACTCACAACTGTGATGTTTATCGACCAATAAATATTTATTACGACAATCACCTTTTATCAAAGTTTGAAATTCTTCATAAGTGATCGCCTCTCTCTGGAGATCGATCTTAAAAGTCATTAGCAGTACAAACATAAATTTATGCATCTCGTATAGGCCTCGAGCTTTGTATTTAAATATTTCATATGTTAAATATTCGTTAATGTAATGGATTCGCTTCGAGGGAATCATACTTTTCTCAGACCTGAAATGAGAAATATATCAAAGTCAACGCAGCAGAAAACCAAAGTCGTGTTAAATGAGTCGATTTACCTGGCTAAGGACAGATCGAATCTTTCCAGGAACTGCACCAAAGAGGTTTGGTACATGCAGTTCACGTTGGCCATGTCCGTTACGAGGAAATACAGGACACTTCCTCTGGTCGCCACGGGCCTGAACTCTTCTCTGGCGGCGTTGATTTTAATTTCTGTTTCGGCGGCGACTTGGAGCTTTATTTTCACGTCGGCTGCTGTATCTTTGGACACATTCAGCACTATGAGCACACTCTCGTCGTCGATGAGTGACCCCTATTGGGTTATAAATAAATATATTAACCTCCTACTTCTTATACAAAATTATATACTACATATAGCATTGAAGTCAGGAAATAAATTTATAAATATTAACCATCAACTTATTTACTTCGAGTCGATCCTAAACCTTTCAATCGGAAAACTGATACTTTAAGATCGTACTGTATGTATACTGTTATACAGTAAATTACCTCTACTGTAGACAATTTATGAAGCAGGTTAGCCTCGAGTTCTTTCATTTTTCTTTTATTGGATGTCACCCCCTGAATGAGATTCGTTCTCTCGATTTCCAGTTCTTTCTTTTCCGTTACGATAACTCTGCCTAACAGTTGGTCTTCCAAACCTGAAAGCCATTTTTTAATTAGAACAGTGTGCTCAGATTCGAATATCAAAAGGGTTGAAAGAAATGAGCTGATACCTTTCATTGTAACAGTGAAATCTATAATTGACGTTCTTGCTGAAACTTCCGGTGAATACGAAGGATTTGGAAGTTTTGTTGTGATGTAAAGTCTGAAGTCTTTATGAACGTCCACTTCTTTGTCGCCTATTTTGACCTGTTTGAAAAGAAAAAACACAAATTTAGAAGACGGCAAACGAAATGAGATTTTAAATGAAAGAAAAGCCTCACTTTTAAACTGGAGCCGATTTTTATGAAGTTCTTCTCGAGTACATTATCCAATGCGGGGTCTAATTCTTCGGCAACGTCTTCGATGAGAAGAGCTCTGCCTAAGGAAACGCTGTCCTCGAGATACGTTCTGAAGTATTTGTGACTGAGCACAGTGATCTGTAAGTTTGTATTTTCATGATTACAAAAGTTCAGAATTTTCAGGTATAATTTCTTCTTTTTCGTTTTCCCCAGCGAAACAGTTTACTTTCTAAACTCACCTGAAAATCGTTGTCCTTTTCTTTGTTTTTGATCCAAGCTTTCCCCTGACTCTGAGGATCTATAAGTAAAGGAAATCTGGACGCTTTTGTCACGATTATTCCATTCTGTATAGACAACTCATCGTTGGGAAGGCCTTGCAAGTTCCACTCGCCGATCTGCAACAGAGGAAATCATGAAGAAACAATATTTTTTTTTAGCAAAAAACACCAATGACGTTCACTCACCGTTGCGGAATCTGTTAAATTATCCGTTATGCTGAGATTAGAAGTAACCGGTATTTTTCTTTTGGCCAAATCATCGAACCAATTTTTCTGAATGAGCAGTCGAAAATCTTGATTGAATGGTCCGCAGTACGACAGGAATCCTGCAGGGAAACAATGAAGAAGAGAAGAGTTTTCGTGATTGCTGACTCGGCCATTAAGTGCATTTCTAATGTGAGAAATAAACCTGTCAGGATCAGAACGTCTCCCACCAGACGTTCGGTTTCGGATTTGAACTGCGCCAACTGTTCGGTCCATCTGATTCTCTCTCCTGCCAAACCGTTGATCAGTGAAGAAGCTGCGTCCATCTTGGCCTTGCACTTGGCGGCGTCGTCCAAGACAGCCTGTATTAATTAATTTCAATTAATAATCACTCCCGAAACACTGTGAAAATAATATTATCCTCATTTTGTACCTGTTTCTTCGCCATGGCCGAATCGAAGAGAACTTGAACTGCATCCAATTCTCTTTGTTTAGAGTCGAGTAAATCTTGAGCTTCTTTCAATTCCTTTCGAGCAGCCGCCAGTTTAGACTGTTGTATTGCTAAGTTAGCCTGAAAAAGCACTCGTGTAATTAAAAGAATGTTTTACATCCCTTATATTGAGTGTGGAGTCAAATTTCTCACCTTTAGCGGAAGCACCTCTTTGTTGACTTGATAAAAGTCGGCCATAGCCATGGTCCATCGGATCAAACCGGCCACATTTCCGCAAGCGGTCTTTGCTTTCTCATAAGTATATTCGCTGAATTCCAAATAAGGCCTCATCAGGTCTATAACCTCCGCATTGATTTTGTCTTTTGGAAAATTCTGCAGATTCCACAGGAATTTCGAATCCGCCATGCACTGAAATTCAAAACGAATGATTTCAGTTGATAAACGCATGTGATTTAAAAATTTTTTTTACCTTTAAAGACTCCTGCCAGCTGGTTATCATGAAATTTTTTTCATAGTCGGGTATCACGGGTAGGAGTTTCTTTTGGAAAAGAACCAACACCACGTCCATGATGACTGTGATCAAATAGGGAGGTTTGCCCAGTTTTCGTACGGTGGCAATATCACCAGCTTTGATGGTCTGAAAGGGAAGAAATCCGTCAAAGGAAAATCATGACAAAGGTGCGAGTCGAGAATTTACCTGAAGAGCCGCTTCAGCAGCTTCTAGGGCCGGTCTGGCGGCTTCGAGTTTCCCTTCCGCCACTGCGGTTTCCTTCGCGATGACCGCGACCAAAGCTTCGGCTCTTTCTTTGACCACTTGAACCTCAGCTTTCACAATTTCTGCCGCTTTCTGGGATTTTGCCACTTCCACAAGCACCTAAAATGTCGAGTGTGTTTTTAGATCGGTCGTCCAATCACAATTCTTACAACATGGACACGAAGTCCGACCTCCTCTGCTTGAGCAGAAGCAATGGCGATGTCTTTTTCCTTGACTTCCAGCTCTTTTTTCAACAAGTCGACACTCGCGGCGGCCTCGACCAGTTTTGTCAGTCCGACAGACATCCTTTTCGCCATGAGATTAATGGTTTCCAGTCTTTCCACGTAGACTTTCTTGTAGGCGTCGAGGAACGACAAGAATGATTTGGGAGTCACATGCGTCTGACGTCGGAATCTGTTTAATGAAAACTTGTTTCGTTTCACATCGTTTTGGTTGCATCCGATGTTAGGTTCGAATATGGTACCTGTCATAATATGAACGACAGATATCGTTGACTCCATCGTGGACGTAGGCCATTACTGTTATCAATTCTTCCTTCACTTCCGGTGTGCAAACTGTGTTGAAATTTTGCAAGAAGTGATTCGACACGGCTATGAGTGCGTCTTTCGGCCATTTTTGATACCAATCGATGGTGACGCCGGAAATCAAACCCGGGAATTTCAGTGCTCTTGATCTGAATTTTCCACCCACCTACAATAAAAGCAATTATTTAGTGACTCTACACTAAAGTTTAAAAAATGGCGGAACCCATTACAGAATATTAAAGAAAGCTTCGTCTACAAATTATTAGTAAAAATTCAATCAAACTACTCACAGGAGAGAAGCAGAGGACAATGTGCAGATTATTTCGGGCTCTCGATATGAAAAAGTCGTACAAATTGTCCTGAGTGGGGGCTCTCTTGGGGTCCTTTTTCCTCATGACAGGCACCAGCTCATTTGTGATTTCGTCCAGTTCGTCTTTGGCAAACAAGTTGGCCACTTCTCCCGCGCTCAACACGTTGTTCAGAAACTCGAGGAATGCTTCGTCCTTGATGTCGTTGTCGGTGAAAATGAATGTGATTCCTTGTCCTTCGAATCCGGACACTCTGTACAGATATTTCAGATCGTCCTGGAAATTGCTCACGCTGTATGATCTGAAAAAAATATATAATCATTATAATAGTTGAACATGATTTCTGACAATCGATACACTTTTATGCCTAATATTGAAAGGGAGAAAAAGAAGCTTTAGGTTATTGTTTCATATAAAAATACCTGGTTAAAGTTATCTGGTGACTCTTATAACCGGATATGAAAGAAGCCAGTTTGGTGAGCGACTGCTTTCCGGAACCTCCGACTCCGACCAACATTTGACTTCCCCGAGGTGTCTCTATTACGCGGGAAATGATGATGATGTGCATTATGGCATCGTGGAAGAACACCATGTCCAGTTTGGAACCTCTGACGACTTCATTGTAGCCATCCATAAACATGAACAGTCTTTCGATGACAACTTCCCAACTGAAACCGTTAATTTTAATTATGAATAATTAATTACGCAATCAAGAAAATAAAATAATCTCGAAGAGATTAGAAAAAAACATAATTGTTTCGCGTTAAATGAGTAATGAATAAGTGACCTGGGCATTTCTTCATAGATTTTAGGAGCCTCCAAAGAAATTTCTTCTCCTTCTTCACCAGTTGGCTCGGGAGCGTCTCTTAAGAAATCCACAAAATAAGTTTCGTCGTCGTTATAATATTTGAAATCCTCGCCGAGCTCTTCTTGAGCGACTTTTCGCAAGGTGTTGTGGAACCATTTTTGATCCTCCGGAGTGGTGAACCTTAAAAACATTACGTTTGTGGATTCCACTTCGCATTAATCAGCGAAAAGCCCGTTCAGTGCTTTTCTATAGTTCGTGATTTACCTGTCGGATATCACTCTTTTGCATTCGTGCTGCCATAATTTGAGGAGAGTGACCAGGCTCGGCAACTCTGGGTCCTGAATGTATAAAATCCCTTGCCAAATTCTGCTGAGATCTCTCAAATTGAAAACGTAATGAAACTTGGCCGGCGTTGGAAGCATTTTCACTTTGGTGGCCTGCCAAACCAGTCTGGTGAGGGGCACCAATTTGGGTAAAAACTCCACTATGTCTTGCTTGAATCTCGCAGGACAGAAGTATCCCTCTCCTATCACAGCTGAAAAAATTACAGTGAATTCATTTAATTAATACGACGAGAATAATTCAAAAATTAAAATTCCCTGCGAAAACTCACAGAATATTTTATCCATGGATTTATTCGATGGAAGGGTACAATTGAATATACAAAACTGGCGTTTCAATCTCGGCGGTATGTCGTTTCTTCCTCCACCGGGATGTATCATCGCGGCCAAAAACTGAATATCCACGATGAATGAGAATTCTCCCGGTTTTTCCAGCGAATAAAATCCTTTCATTTCCATGAGTTGTCGCACGATTTCGTTGGTGACTTGGTCACCCCATTCGTTGATGACGGGCATGTTTATGTCGTCCACGAATATTGTCATTTTCCTCCCGTTGGGGGGTCCATAAGTGGTGCCCACTCGTTTATCGACGTAGCTTTCGATGATCCTCTGAACGATGCAAACACTTTAAAAATAAATACCAACTATGCTTTTTCTAATTTTTTATACGCTTCGTTTATACCTGAAACATATTCGGAGTGGTGGCCGAAGAAAAGTTGAAGCTTTTGCTCAAATGAAACTCCGGGTCGTACTTCGCCATGTAACCCTTAAGCATGACTGTTTTGGCTGTGCCCTGTTCCCCTGAAAAGTATAAGTATATATTTATCGATCATATTATTCAGTAGAGTCATAAACAGCTTTTGTTTTTTATCAAACTTATCAGATTTGTTTTCATGCTATGTCTGTTATACAACAAATTTACCAGTGTATACAAATGTTATAAAGATCTCAACGGCTCATAATCCCAAAGCATATGCGATATAATAATCGTACCTATCAAGAGCACCGCTTTACTTTGTCTGGCGACTGTATCGACCAAAAAGGCAGTCCTGACGTTGTCAACATTCGGCACCAAAATTCCAGAATATTCAGGAACTGAATCCTCCGGATAAACATAATCAATGACTTTTTCTGACCAATGCTGCCACTGTCCATCGTCGGTGACGACGAATTCAAATATGGTATCGCCCTCCTGAAAAGAAGCATTTTTTAATATATTACATTTTTTATTCAATATTTTTATAAAAATCAATTTTGTATAAAATTAATACATACAGGATCTCTAAATATTTAAATTAATATATAAAGTTTGTAGGAGAAGAATGGCGTATACATTATACTCGTGATTATAAAGAACACAAGCAGAAGTTGCTTCTTTGACAAGTTTAATTTGAATTTACCTGTGGTTTAGGCCATTTCAATTTCGATTCATGAGTCAGTACAAAGTTTTCCATTTTCTCTCGCTCGACCAGCTCGAGCATGGCACCCAAACTCCACATGAGGGTGAACAGAAATAGTCTCTCGAGATGATAGTCGGGAAGCATACCTAAAAACCATTTTATAAAATTAGAAAGGACATCAGAGATCGGATCGAGAGAAATCTCACTCACGTTGCTCCTCTCCACTGTCAATTAAGCCTTCGAGTATGTCGCAACACTGGCGAATGTAAATCGATTCGAGAATGGCCATTTTAGCAATGAGTTTTGTTTGCACGAAGGTATGAAGGTCTGCGTAAATTTTCATGAATAAATTTCTCAGAGTGTTTGCTTCACCTTCTGGCCGTTTTTTGAGCCAGCCCTAAAAATAGACAAATTTAAACATGTGAGAAAATCTCAAAAGATGCTTACAATTAATACATAAAAGGACAAATGTTTTAATTACAGTTGGAATGATAACATCAGAAGTAAAAGACAATATCCTGACTGACTATAGAAATACATATGAAATTTATGAAAAAAAGAACGAACCTCGAGTATGGGCGCCCAGGTAAGGACGGAAGCACTCATGAAAACCATTCCCATCCTGGAAACAGTGGCAGGAGAGGCATTGTCGATATTGTCGGGCTCGAACACCAATTTTGAATTGGGTGCCATTACAATTCGATCGCCGTTCGCGAGTGTTAAAGTCTTATTGTCGTCCAAAACGCTGTTTAGATTCTCAATCCAGACGGCGTCGACGGGACCGTCCAAGACTATCCATGTGTTGTCCGTTTTTTTAACTTTGAGAGATCTTCTCCAGAGAGTGGAAAATATTCCATCGGTCCAGTCGTTTGTTGCGACATCCAATCTGCCAAACATTTGAGGCGCAGTGATAGCCTGGAAGAGCGACAAAATATAAGTCGTTACATCATGCTTTTGAAAACTTAATAATTCCCATGTTCACTCTATAAAGCATATTTAAAAACTTATGCGTTAACGGAAGAAAACAAAAAAAAATGCAGAAATTGAATAAACGACCGTTGGGATCTGAAAAATCCAACCGACGGTCGTTCATGACGTCATCAATTCCAGGAATTACCTCGGTCAATTCCGGAAACTGCCGACCGAACCCGAAACTCCAACGGTTTCAAATTCGAGGATTCAACGACTTACAAAAACTTACCTTCGGGTTCATTCTCATTTCTTTATGAGGTCTGCCAACTTCAGTGAAAGCCCTCATGAGTGCGTGGATGCATTTGGTTTTTCCGGCGCCGGTGGGCCCCAAAGTCATCAAACCGTGTCGGACGAGGGAAGTCTCGTACAGCTGAATCAGTTTCAGATTCCACGGCGGGTGGTTGACCAACATCATTTGGTTGCACACGAGAGAAATGGCGCGCTGAAGTTCCTTATAAGTGGACGTGCTCAGTTTAATACCCGGGAACAAATCTTCGATCAGCGATATGAAAAGCGGTTCGTCTTCGTCGACTAATTTCGACACGTTCATGTCTCTGAAATGAAAACAAAATTTTGTTTAATTTTTTGCTTGCCGAAGACTTATAATAATAGCAGTAACAATCAGTTAACGACTGGTCGATCGGTTGTTTGTTCAGAAATCTGAGCAGATTCTGAACAAACACCCACTAACAAAATATAGGAGACAAACAATTATAATACCAAAATACAAAATCTTAACACTTAATGATGTGAATTCTAATTGATTTCAGCAATGAGATTATACTACTTGATAATACTTTTAATATATTCACTTATTCTCACTCACATTGTAAGATCTTTACATCAGTCTATTTCATGTACTACACAGAGTAGATAATCATCCTCGCGACTGCAGATATTTTATATAATAATAAATAATACACAAATTTTATTGTCATAACGGTGTTTGATGGTTAACTTCATCTCATATTGTAAAAGACAGCAAATGTTGGGTATACTTTTAGTGAAAAGTCTTTAACCAAAACGCTCAAGGATCTTACATGGGAAACGACAACCTGAGAACATTTCAGTGAGGCTCCTCTACCCTCTATCTCCGTTGGATTGGAAAAGGCAAATCCCTTATCGAAATTCCATGCCTCACCAAACATTATTGCGCACTGAGATGTGCAATCTGTAGAAGAACACGATTGAAAAGACGATGAGCAAAAGATGTCCGACCAAATTCAAACTCATGGTCATTAAGTCGATGTGAGGATTTCCTCTCGGCGATCTGCACAGGACAATCGGAAGGGCGACACAGCCCAGGCAGAGAGAGGTGCACCAGAAGGCCGCCCAGAGGATGCATCTGCCCGTGACGACATCGAACCATTTGGTGTGAATTATCGTGAGGACCATAATGACGAAGATGAGGATGTAAAACAGGAGGGAGAAGAGAAGGTACCAAAACCCCGGTTTCACCTTGCTGATTATGCAAGGGACGAACAGGAGGGTTACTGCCACGGTCACTGCAGCCGCATAACCCACAGTCAGCCATTTGATTTCATTTTTCATTGCGGGAGAGGAGCGCCAAATAAGTCACATCAAGAGAATTTAGCATTGAGCGTTTGGCAAATTAATTCGCTTTTAAAATAATCTAAAGTCTTAATATAAATATAAACAAACAGTCGATATAAATAAACCGAATATAAACAATAATGGAACGCCATTTAAATATATACGGAAGGGAAAATGTTCTTTCGCGGGAAAAGGCAGTACTGGAAAGTGATTTCCAGTAATTTTCACCCACCTCAACACCCTCATGACTGTCATTTCTTCAGAATCTCCGGGATGCTGTCTCTTCTGAGCTCCCAGTGTCCTCAGCACGGATAAAATATTTCTTAGACCGAAATCGTAGTGAACCTGTTTGCTGAGCTGTTCCTCACAAAGTTTATACAAAGTGTAGAATTTTTTGGAGAGAATAACGTTTTCCTTAAAACCGCACGAGGCGAGTTTCACCCTCATTATAATTTGCCTGTCGGGTACCATCATGGCTACTGTTCTGAACATTATTTTCAGGTTTTCCGGCAGTTCCTGTCTTCCGGCGTATCCTGGATTCATAGTTATGAAAATTCCAAATTCCATGTTCAGAGAGACAGTATCGCCATCGCTGAAATAAAAATATTTAAATCAAAAATCTAAATACTGATTAAACATGAAGAATTTAGAAAGAGGACATAATATTAAATTGTAAGGGATTACCTAAAAATAAAAAAGGCTTTTCTCTCCTTTTTGGCAGTGAATACTATATTGATTTGTTGGGCGGCTACAGAAAGGACAGGCAATTCGATCCTGTTGAATTCGTCGAAACATCCCCAAGACCCGGACTGTGCCAAACCTTTGTAAATTCTCCCCAAACCCCTGAAGTCCATCTGATCGGAGCAATTAAATACAACACAGTATTTTCCCAGTGCTTTCGCCATGTCTTTTGTGGTTTCGGTTTTCCCAGTTCCTGCTGGACCTGCTGGAGCTCCACCCATACTCATTCCTGCGGGACAATACACAAGTTAGTCAACTATCACAGTTCCTACTGTATATTAGGTAGAGTCATTGTAACTTATTTATTCGGATGTATTCAAGTTTTCATTTGCCGTTACAATATTGGAAGTTTTAAGGTTCTGTATTCTCTACCGGGGTTCCTAACTATAAATACAGCTGTTGGCAAAGTGTTACAGAACGAATAACTTTATCTCAAAGTTAAGAAAACGGTTTAATGTAATGGTAACCCATAACGGTTACCACACAAACAACAGAACCTAATCTGCTTCTGAAAGAAGTTATCCATGACTCGACCCATTAAATTGTTTGCATCATTACAGACCAACAGCCTGGGCCAAAGTGATGTAACATCGATCGGTGAGTGGAGTAATGACGAGCCTTTCCGTGCAGCCGAGAAATTCGTTTTGGTAAATGAAGTCGACGTCCGTTATTCGCACGACGCATTCTTCTTCTTCTTCGAGCCAGTAGAACCTCGCCTGTTTGAGCCATTCGAAGTCGTTCACGCTTCTGATTCGAAGTCTGACCAAATCGTCGAAAATGTCCCGCTGATGGACGTGAATGGTGACGAGGGTTTCGTATTTGACACGGGCGAATTTCGTCAAGTCTTTTGTGGTTTGGTCGATCAGCAGATTCAGCAACGCGAGGAACTGAAGATTGGTCTCTTTCATTATCGTCTGATGGGGGAAAATAAAACTTGAAAACTGTTGCCGAAACAGAGCATTCTTTAATAAGCACATCAAATTACCTTATCGATTTTGCTTTTATTAAGTGCCAGTTCAGCATCTCTGGTCCAGATGAACTGAATCCCGAGAAGTCCCACTTGGGCGGGAAATTTCTCCAAAAAGTCGAGGATTTGAAAATCGGATTCTTTGATGGCGGCCGCGCCCTGCCCAATGACCACATTCAAAGACTGCAAAGCTATTTTTAAGAGGTTTCCCAGCCAATACTCGACTCCTCCCACTGCCATCACTTCCTTTTCCAAAGGAATTTTTTCCATTTCCCTCGACAACATCGCAATGATTCTGTCGTAAACTTTATCGTCGAATTCTACCTGAAAATAAAAATCATTCTTATTAATGATGTAAAGCCGAAATAAATT
>JAQIBA010000262.1:0-43979 GCA_028293925.1 Brueelia nebulosa
TAATAAAACAAATTCTTTATCAAATATTAATTGCACCGATTTTTTGTTAATTTATTAAAAAATATAAGAAATATATTAAATAAATTAATTCTGAATCATTTATATTAGAGAAGTGCTGACTATTAGGCCTTTTGTCCGAATATATCCGTTCCAGAATTTATATTTTCCAACACAGTATATAACTAAAACAGTATATAATAAAATAAAGTTATTAAACTATATCTTAATCTAAAGTCTGTGTAATCATTTATAATATGAGAAATAATAATTAGATAATTTTTTCTTCTTCTTATCCACCCGGTAAGACATGGGCATATACAGTTCATAAACTTACATTTACAATATGTACACAAATAGGCTCTTCCTCTACTGTATACCTACTTTTTACTTTAAAGTATAATATAAATAAAATTTAATATTTAATCAGGGATGTCATAACCTACAACAATATTTCGTCCACATCTTTAGCAGATTAATTTTCAAATTTTTAAAAATCTTTTTCGGTTTTGAACGCACCCGGGAATTTTATAATTATAATTAATTCATAGTAAATTAATGCGCAGAGTCTCTTGTGTTTTCATTTTTATATTTACGCGAGAATTCAATGAAATTGTGATATATTCGGTTAATATAATTCAGTGGTTTCCAACCTTTTTGTACCGGCGCCCCCTTTTTTATAAAAAACAAAATGTTGCGTCCCGTTAATTTATCTAAAAATGAAATTTCATAAATACTCAACTGATATTATAATTTATTTAATGGGCTACAAAATAATATGTAAAAATATAATAACGGGACAAAAAAAGGTTATATATTTTTGGTTTGTATTCGAAAATGATATTTTGGAAACAGCTACACGTCTTACAGGTTGGAAACCAGTAATATAATTAATTAAAAATTATTTATTTTGATCAGGAGATTTTTAAAAAAATTTATATTTTAGTTTGGGTCTCGATATTTAATAGTTGCCAGGCAGTTTCCACCAACCGCCGGCCCTCCGCACCTTATTCTTCTTCGAAAACAACCGAAACCCAAGCCATCTGCGACCTTTACCCCCACTCAATCCTCTCCGTCTCACAGATAAAAATCCCTCATTGTTCTGCTACGATACGTCAATCCGATCAATGAACAATCCGAAGGAGAACTCCGAAGAGTGGGAGAGACGGAAGACAGCCGTGGTAGGGCTACTTATGAGGAAAAGGGGGATAACGCGAGAACAGCACCGAGGCCGTGTGGCGGGCCTCCACGGCACCACGCCCCTCGCCCGGGTGGTCCCGGGCCCTCAGAGGCCCCTCAACTCACCCAAGTAGCTCTTCTTACACCTTGCCTCCACACGGCCGCCGCCCGATGACCGCCCCGGCCACGCGCCACAAATGCCCCGAACGGTCTTCTTACACTGCGGCCGCGAATTAATTTTTTCTTAAACCGAAGTCAAAGGCTCATTTCACATAGGGAGTGATATTCCTTCTTAGATGCGGGAGCGTAAGTTGGCGGGGTCTTCGGGGCAGAAGCAACGCGTGGGAGTTCTTCTTAGCCTCTGGCCACAACCACTAATTCAATTACACTCCCTGATTTTTTGATTGAATCAAATCTAGTCCCATTAGTGTGTGAGAGTGAAATCGGTCTAAGCGTCAGTCGGATGCGGAGGAAATGATAATGGGGATAAGAGAAAAAGTTAAATGTTTACGTCAAAGGGGACAGGATACGTGAAAATCACTTTGAGTCGTTGCCACTACCAGTTTTACACGAAATGAAAAAAGTATCGATTTTTTGTGCGGTTTCATAGATTTTTCGGAGATGAGCAACCGGTGTTCGGTCTCTTATCGGATCGGAGATTCTGATATGGTGCAAAGGGTTACAGTGAATCATTTTGTGGTTTTAAGTGTTTTTACATTGTTATTTTCGGCTGAACATTAGAACAGGTAATGATTTATATGTGAAAAAAAAGAGGATTGTGTTTCCGCGTTAATTAAGTCACTTCACCGAATCAGTCCAACTGTCATCTTAAAAATATTTAATTGCTGAAAAATGGAAATCTCTGCTTTTGCAAGGTTTTGAGGGGTGGCAGTGAAACTACCCTTATGTTGTGATAAATTAATCGCGTTTATTGATTCATATAAAATACGAAAACTTTGTGTTTATAACCCCAATGAGTTTCTTTTTGCACTTTCCGTTCGTCATCTAATAATAATAATATTTTAATTCCGAATTAAATTAGTGTTCCTTTGATTGAAGTCTGATCTTCTTTACAATGTGTTTCACTGAATCGGGAAAACACTGCACACTTTTCTAACAATAAAATCTATTATTTAAATATGTGACGAAAGATGTGTAATAAGTGACACTTCTATTGTTTTAATTAACATGTCAATTAACATCTTTTTATTATTATTCACATATTTATCAAAAATTCGGTTACGTAATTAATAAAAAAACGAAATGAAGGAGATCAACCCCAATGTTTGGGGTTGTAAGATCGTCAGATAATCGGGGAAACGTATCATAAATCGACAATGATATAACAAAACTCTTCAGAATCGGTGTATTAAAATCGGCCGAATCCGAAAGTTTTCACTCAAACTCACACAGTAATTAATTAATTTTCCGTAAACAAAAAATTGAAAAACCGATTGAACCGAATCTAATCAAAATATATTAATTATTTTCAAAAAAATTCAGAGCTCTAATTTCTATTAAGAGTATGAATTTTTTATGGGAGGCAATTAGCCGTGGAATTGTCCGTTTTTTTTTCTACGCAGCGGATAATTTAATTAATGAATTAATAGAACTAATGCGCCCATAATTAAATTTACACTTTGAAGAATTTTAAGTTTTTAATCGGCCTATGTTTCCTTTTTTTTTAGCAAAATTAAAATTTCTCTTTCCTTTGGTGAGTCTCATTGTTTTAGTGTGGATTTTAAAACGATTTTTATTTCCTTTGTTTATTTTTATAATGATCACATTTTTATATTATTTAATTTTAGGAATTGTGAGTATTCGGGTAACCCTTTCACAGGGAAAAGTCAGAAGAATTATAACAAAACTGCTTTTGCTAAGGCTTTTCTTTTGGTTGCATCCAATCGATTTTCTTTGCTTTATCATAATATAATTATCTTTTTGTATTTTCCTAATAGAGTTTCGCTTTCTCATAATATAAGTTTGACCGTTCGATGTATTGAGAAATAAACAGATTTTCCTGTTTTCTGTTAAATGCGTTTATCATAAGGAAAAGTTTACGAAACAATTCCTAATGTGCTGCCGCAATTCTCGGAAGATTTATGGCGCCCAAGAAACGTTTTGCCAGAAACTGACGGCAAAAAAAAAACATTAAAACCCGGTTGAAATATCACAAGTTGAGTTCATCTTATAATTTCCTAACGGGCACTCGTAAATGACTGAAGATTGACTGACGCAGACATGTTCTCTCCATGAAGAGAAAGATCACTTTGGCCATCTTCTTCCCCTCCGTCAGGAAAAAAAAAGAAATAAAATAAGTTTTTCAAAAGCAAAAATAAAAGCTCACAGCTAAATTTATTGCTTTAAAAAGGGCAAATAAATCAATGAATAAGTCACAATTAAATTATTTTCCGGGCAACGATGACTGTTCTGACTCCCACTAATATCTAAAATGTCTAAAATAGTGTTTCTGTTCGTGGAACGGAGGGGGAAATAAATGGAAGTTGGCGTTTGTTTTGAAAGAAGCGAGTTGAGGAAATGGCATAAGATGTGCCCCCCCGCGGGAGAATGTGGTCGCTAATTTGTTTCATCTGAGTAGTCCATTTATGAAAAAGATTAACGGCTTCTGGGGATCGCAGTTAACATTAACCGTTGCCTCATCGAGAGCTCAAATACAGTACGGGCGCCGGAGAGAACAAAATAATATAATAATATAATATATTGAACCTGCGCCCACAGGCCTTAGAGGTGGAATCATACAAACATTAATTACAGTATGATATTAATAAAATAAGATTGGGACTGAGTGGCTTTACTCTCAGATAATGCCAGAACAATTATAAATAATAATACTAAACCAATACTAAAAAGACTCATAAAACTAATGGAGTTCCAGTGGGTACTGTATGAGAAAAGAATCCATCCAGAGATTTAAAAACCGATACTATTACACCAACGAATAAGAACAAATAAAGATAAAATTAAATACTGTACAAAAATATTATATAATCAGGTAAAAACAAAGTGAAATACTACATAAAAATAAAATTGGGTACTGTACAGAAATAAAAGCATAAAAAAAATAAAATTAAAATACTGTACAAAAATGGAGTCCTATGAAATAAAATTAAATACTATATAAAAATATAATCGTGTAAAATATATTTAAGTACAATATAAAAATAAAATTTGGTACTATACAGAAATAAAAACAAAAAAATTAAAATTCTGTACAAAAATGGAGTCATATGAAATAAAATTAAATACTATACAAAAATATAATCGTGTAAAAATAAAGTTAAATACTGTATGTAAATAAAATTGGGTACTGTGGCTAATAAAATTAAATACTATACAAAAATAAAGTAATATAAAATCCACTGGTGGGGCCCTTCTTAACCCCTTGCCCCCCTAAGCCTCAAATCCCTCACTCCTTTCAAAAATATTCCCAATCTAGGTGAGAGAACAGAATAAATAAAATTCAACAATCTGTATGATCAAATGAAGTCGGAAACAAAACTGAAAATGATTGGTTTCGGTCGGAATATTTATAAAAAAGTCAATGCATCTGGAAAATAGTTCGTGTTTTCTGGCTTTTCATCATTTCCGGTTCCCTTAAAGAAACGGTTAAACGAAATTCTATTTTTATTTCCGGTTGTCGCGTGAATTTCATTCGGTGGATTAAAATCAGAATAACGAGCTTTGTCAGATTTATTTTTAAATTGAATTTTCTCACAATTGACAGCGTTAACTTATAACGCAATTCATTTTCCATTTCAGATATCAAATCGAGTCGGGAAACGGATAGTGAAGAAATGACCGGTTGATAAGAACCTCAGTGCCAAAGGTGAATTAAACCTGTGATAATAGAAATATTAGTGGAAGCTAAGTTAAAAATTAATTTAAGGCGGATACCAAAGATTAATTGCATTTAAAGTGAAAGAAATGTTGTTAAAAATGGAACCGGATAATTGTTCGCTTCGAACGTGCGGCACCGATTTCTCGATCGCCGCCATAATGGCCCGAAATGGACACGAAAGGGAACGACACGAACGGAGATTGGCCAAAAGGCGGCCGAGTGCTGACAACTTGTTACCCATAGGTAAGGAAAGCCAGAGCGTTTTAGCACCATTCATTCCGTGGATGGGCCCCCGGGGCAGGTAGCCGGCTCCGAAACCGTTCCTCCACTTAAGATATTTTTTTTTTTTGAAACCCCTCAAGACATGTCTTCCATAGAAGAAAATTATGAGCCGATTCACGCGAGTCACGAAAATTAACCAGTTAATGGTGACCTCTTGGGGAAGCGCGTTTTCAATTAAACATTGGTAAATATGTTTGTTCCACACCCTGCCATCGTGTAGTAATTAATTATTAACATTCTCTCGTAAATATTCCCGGTCAGCTTCTGAGCGACATTGTTTTATATTTAAATCCTAATGGCGTAACTTCTGATCCCGTCAAGAGATTTTTGTTGATTATCTTTTGATTGTAAACTCACCCCCTTTTGAGGGAAAACATCCCAGGAATTAGTCAGACCGAAATGGAATCACTTGAATCGATTTATCATTTCGGTATTAGTGGCTTCCGCCATTTTCTGATTCTTTTCAATGCAGTTTCTCAAAATTCACTAAAAACTCTCTGGTCTTCTTCGTGGACCAAGTCACGATTTGGCATTTTCACCCAATGTTCAGATGAACCCTTCAATTTGAATTTCCCGCCAAAAGCTTCTCTCGTAATCTTTAACCTCTTCCGACTTCTGATTAAAAACAATATATACCTCCTTTAATAATTATATACCTCTTATGTTGTATGATTTTTTCCAGATAAATTCGCGTCCGACACGACGTCATCGCCAACGAGCAGTTCCCCCGAACCCACAACCCCCATAGCCACCCCAACCCCCAGGCCCATCAAGGCCTGCGTGGACGAGGACTCGGAGGACATCAACTGCGAGTCGCCTCCGCAGATCTCCTCGACCATCGACTCGGCGACCTCTTCCAGAAGAAGTCGGTCCCCCACTTCGTCGCCTCCCCCCCCGAGGAACCCCCTCCTCCAGGAGAGGTGTAATTGCGAGGAGCTGAGAAATGTTGTCTGTCACCTCGAGACGAAGGATTTATGGGACAAATTCAACGAATTGGGAACAGAAATGATTATAACTAAGACTGGAAGGTAAAATCTTTATTATGAATGTTTATCCTTATAATGAACGCCATTTTTCTTTTCTTTGTCTCTTGCTGCGATTTCGAGATTAAGATGGGGAAACGGTGTATTAAATTGCGCCAATTTATACAGAATTAACCCCCGGGGATGCAGCGCGGTGAAAACGTTTCCAAATAATTATTTTTTTATATCAAACACCGGGTTAAGCACGGACACCACGTTTTGCAAATTAAACATTTTCTCAGAGGTGTAATCCAAAAAACAGTTTTCCATCCTCGAGAGAGCAGCAAAAACCGGAAGAATAGTATTGCAAAGGCAAAGGTTGCATCTGCCTGAAAACATGTCTCAAAAGACCGTTCATTTAAAATGAAAAATCAGGTTTTTCTTCATTGAGTAAAATACAACTCGAAAACACTGCAAAAATCCGGTCACTGTTCGCTAAAATTGCGCCAAAAAAACCCAGAATCAAACTGAAACACATTGTTGGGCCATTAATTGTATACTTTTCGAGGAGAGGAAAGAGAAGAATTATCGAAAAAATCTGACACATCCTTAACGTCTATGAAATGAGGGGAAAAAGTCAAAAAAAAGAAATCATCAATCAAAACTGCCGATTACGCCATCGGTGGATAAAACAAGATGGAGATTTACGATTTTTGTTTTGAAAAGAAAGAAAAGTCGTAGCGAAGGAGAGATAATTCCCGTGAAATATGTAAATTGATGCGAGTCGAAAGGGGATGGAAAATAAATAAAAAAAAAAAGAAGAAAACAGGGGAGAAGAGGAAAGAAGACTCATTTTCCATGATGGCAAAATGGATTCCTAAGGATGCACTGCTCAGACGAAATAGTTACAATATTAAAGTGCTACCTCTGCGGTTTGAGTCATAAAGTGAAGGAGAGTTGATATTGTGCAAACGTGATGAGGGGAGGGCGAGGGGGTTGGAAACAGCTCGATTTCAGCATCTGCGCTGCAGCGCCATCAGCCTTATGTCACCACGGCAACCCCTGATGGGATGGCGAACGCGTTTTGCATGCAGATTATTTGGATTTCGACTTCCTCGAAGCATCCTTTCTTTTCCCATTTTCCAGGGGTGGTTTTGTTAGCATCCTGCGGCTCATTTGGGGATGAAGAGCCTCTCTGCTCGAGGGCGTTCCGCTCCTTCCCAAATTGCATTTCTTATGTCACCGCCTTCTGTTCCGGTAATCTGTGATTGTCGTCGTTCTTCTAATAGGTTCTTAACCCATTCAGTGGCAGACAAGTTTAGAGCTTTGGCGAGGTTTTATATTCAACAATACATATATAATAATTATTATAAGTTACTCATACAGTATTGCAATTTTGAGTTAAAGAAAAACACTACGGGATATTTCGTAGCTGGTGTTACTGAATAAAATTCCTTTAACGAAATTTCTGTATAGAATTACTGTATCAAAAATTCATTACGAGATATCTCTTAGCTGACTGGATAAAATTTCTGTACTGAAATCTCTGTATAAAATTCCTTTGCTGAAATTCCTGTATAGAAATTCCTGTATATACTTTGCTGTATTCCTTGTTCTGAAATTTCTGTATAGAATTCCTGTATCAAAAATTTCACTGATATCTCGTAGCTGACGTCACTGAATAAAATTCCTTTTCTGAAACTTTTGCATCAAATTCCTGTATGAAATTTCTTTGCTGAAATTCCTTTTCTAAAATTTCTGTCTCAAATTCCTCTGCTGAAATTCCTTTATAAAATTCCTGCATTAAATTCATTTTTGCTGAAATTCCTGTATTAAATTCCTTTGCTGAAATTCCTGTATGAGATTACTTTGCTGAAATTCCTGTATGAGATTACTTTGCTGAAATTCCTGTATGAGATTACTTTGCTGAATTTACTGTATGAAATTGCATTTATGAAATTCCTGTATGAAATTACTTTGCTGAAATTTCATTATAAAATTCCTGTGTTGAAATTTCTGTATCAAATTCATGTGCTGAAATTACTGTATCGAATTCCTGTAACAAAAATTCCACTTGAAAATATCTCATAGTTGTCACTGAATGGGTTAACGACAGCGAAATGAGGAACATTAATCGGAATGGGGAAGTTTTGAAGAAGCTTTCGACTGCTAAAAATCAGCAGAGCTTTCAAATTGCAAAGCTCCCGTATTTGGGAAACATTAATCAACTCTCAACTCCTCTCCGAAGATCAATTGAGAAATTCCCTTCGAACGCGAGGGGTGAAAAGAGTTCACAGACTCATTCGATGGTTTTTTCATCGAGTGATTAACTCAGGACTTCGTAATGATAATTAAAAGTTTGCCAGGAAAGCTGCCAACATAGAAAACACCTTTGATATCGAAGGAGTTATCTCTCAATGAGGCCTGAAGACAACTTCAAAAGTATCCACAACTTCACACTTTTAATTGATGTCGCATCTGTTATGAAAGAAAGGGAAGGGCATTAACGTTATCCATTTCTTCCTGCGATCCCTCTCCGAAGAAATAAAGCAAAAAACGCGTCTTTCGTCAGCTTCGAACTCTCCGCATGCCAAATGCAGGGAACCGTGAACATGTTTCTCAAACTCGGCCAGGGGAAGTAATCAGTAGTTTGATATTCATTAATGACGGGTGTTTCTGTCTTAAAATCCACAGCCAAATTATTGGGTTTATCAAAATAATGATTCGTGAAGACCGGCTACGCACCGGAGAATCCCTCCGCCAATAAATACCTAACATTTCAACCATATAATTCCTTTACACTTTGGAGGCGGAACATGGCGGAGGGCTCGACCATTCTCCCTTTGGTGGCCAATGTGAGTCGGAGCACAACAGGAAGTTGTGGGCCACCCCTCTCCGCATTTCTCTTGTCTTCGCTCCCCTGCTGTTATGTGTTACTTCGGTTCCCTACCCCCGAATTGGCGGATTCGGAAACAGAAACGGGTAACCCTTTGAAGAAAACACGGAAAACACGAGTCCTTAACGAGCCGTTAACTATTTTCAACCGGCTAATTAAAAAAGAAATTCCCACCCAGCAATGGCTCATTATTTATAAACCACATATTGTTCCCAGATTTATTTCGAGATCGTTTTGTAACGCGTGATTTAACTACATTTTTTTATACAGACTTTAATTTATTATAATAATATTGGTTTCTCCCGTCCGTTTGCACTTTTCAAAAGACCAATTTGTCTTTGTGTCAAATCCTTTTTTCTTCCCGGGGAAAGGGTTACGTCCCCTGAGCAGAGAGAGAGTTTAGGTTTATGATTGTATTCCCATCGAAGGGGGATCAGATAAACCTTTCCAATTTTCTGTTTTCATTGCAAAAAATTAATTTAGATTTGACTGGGCGATCGAGTTCATGTTTCGACAACGGGGTCAAAGTGCGCGTCATTAACCCATTGAATGTCAGAGAAATTTATGCAAGAATGTTGCAATGGGTCCCGAGGTTTTATTTTCAAGAATACATATATAATTATATTGAGTTATCCATTCAATATTGTACTGGCATTTACTCCAATTTTTATTATAAAAAAAACACTACCAGATAACTCCTCATTGAATAAAATTTCTGTATCCAAAATTCCACAACGAAATATTTCGTGGGTGGCGTCACTGGATGAGTTGAAATTTCAGGATAAAATTCCTGTATCAAAAATTTCACTACGAGGTATCTCGTAGATGACGTCACTGGATAAAATTACTGTATCAAATTTATGTGCATAAATATTTGTATCAAACTTCCTGGTGAAATTTTTGTATAGGATTACTGTATCAGAAATTTCACTAGGAGATTTATCGTAGCTGACGTCACTGAATAAAATTCCTGTACTGATATTTCTGTGTGAAATTACTTTGATGAGATTTCTGTATCAAATTCCTGTGTTGAAAGTTCTGTGTGAAATTCCTGTCCTGAAATTTCTGTATGTAACATTCCTGTGCTGAGATTACAGTAGAGAATTACTGTATCAAAAATTTCACTACGAGATATTTCGTAGCTGACGTCACTGAATAAAATTCCTGTACTGATATTTCTGTATGAAATTCCTGCCCTGAAATTCCTGTATGAAATTAATTTGCTGAAATTTCTCTATGAAATTCCTGTGCTGAAAATTCTGTATCAAATTCCTTTGCTGAAAATTCTCTATGAAATTTCTGTGTCAAATTCCTGTTCTGAAATTTCTGTATGAAAGAT
This sequence comes from Brueelia nebulosa, assembly GCA_028293925.1. Lineage (NCBI taxonomy): Eukaryota > Metazoa > Arthropoda > Insecta > Psocodea > Philopteridae > Brueelia > Brueelia nebulosa. The sequence continues at coordinate 10,515 of JAQIBA010000262.1, forward strand.
ACAACTAGGAGATATCTTGTAGTGAGCTCTCAATGGGTCAATCTTCATTCAGAGCGAACAGTCCTTCTGTAATAACCTTACATCTTAGATGAGGAAAGCATCACAAGGGCCGCCATTTTTGTGACTCAAATGATGAACTGTTTCCAACTGCGGCCGCAAAGACAAAAAGCTCGTAATTGAGCAATTAATCGAATCATCTGCACGGGAGATCAGAGAAGAAATTTGGCATTGTTCCTGAGAACAAAACCAGGCAGAACCTAATTAAAGAGATTCTCTTCTCGCCCCATCATCACCGAGTCAGCCATGACTGTCTGTAATTGTGCGTTGCTCGACATCACTAAATAAACTTTTAGTTTGCTCTCAGTTAATTACACTTTCCTCCCCCTCCCCTCGACACCCCCACTCCCAAATTTTCCATTTTCTTGTTTAATTAAAACCAAGTTTCCCTTTCTCCGGGTGAGGTGACAAATTTTATCACGACGCCGAATCGCTTTCCGCTCGGGAAACCTCGAGGAGATGAGTGCGGCTCTAAATGAGCGCAAAGAAGGAAAGGAGAGGCTTTTATTTTCAGCAGGTGCTGCCCTAAACCGTGCCAAGTGCCATCAAGAAGACCTAGAAAACTTTTATCATGGTTTTATGAAAATTTTTATGATATTATAAAATTTCACATTTCCTTGAGTGGATTTTTTGCGGGCGTTCATCTTCTTTTTCCTCTCCGATGTTAATACGCTTCAAGTGATGTTTCCCCACACGTCGTCTGCTAATTGTCGTTTGCATTTCGTCCGTACAGGGAAGCCCTCGAACTGACGAGGAGGAGGATGAGGACGTGAAAGAGGCGAATAACAGTCGGTCAAATGACTTGCAACATTCCTAATTTGATTTCGATATGTCGGAGGTGATTGGAAATGTTTACAATAAAAGGGTTTATTCAGATTTTCCATCGCAGATTAGCCATAGACCGATATTATTAATTTGATTGTTCTTTTTTCGACGCACCATTGACCGAATGACGGGAAATCCGCAGAGAGTTAAGTCCTGGGGTGGTTATTTGAAAGCTTTCATGTGCCGGACGTTTGTGTATCACTTTAATGGCGCGTTCGATTTGCATAAATTCCTCTGTTTTATCTGTGCTGTGTATATTTCAACTTCCAAGAAGAAATCTCCTCATTTTCACAACACCTCTGCGATAATAACACCATTCGAAACGGATTTTACTGTCAGTTTATAAGAAAACAATGGATCCTCCCTTTGTCACCGCGTTTTGACAGCATTTCGGTGGAATCTTCAAAACCATTCATTCAAACGGACATCCATAACATTTTTCTGAATAAAAAAGGGAAAATATTTGGAAGGAAGCTGGCGGTCCGGGGCTATGCAAAGGGAGTGAGGGGATGAGGGGAAAGGCAACCCCGTCGGGGAGGGTGGAAAGGGAAAGAAAGAGAAAAGATAAAGCTTGTTAGCAGAGCGGAAGCGTGAGCCATCATTAAGAGAAAGGAAACGAATTTGATTGCTTTGTTTGTTTTTTAAGATGTTCTCGGCTAATCCCCTGAGATCCACCCTTCTTGAGTGAGCGCCAGTGCGAACATAATGGAAATTGGAGGGGTGAAGGATGGGGATGAACTTTCCGAAGGACGGATCCCTCAAAAATTAAATATTTCAGTAAAAGAAGGCGGTGTTCGTGCATAAACCAAAACCTTAAAATGGGAAAATTTTTTATATCAAATTCGATAAATTTTTGGCATTGCTTAACGTTTATTTTTAGAGGAATTCTGCTTATGTTTTCAACCGATTTCCAAAATATCGACCTTTCGTTCCTTAAGTAACACTCAAAAGTATTTTCACAATAGAAAGTTTTTCCTTTTCCACCCGTAAGAGTTACATACAAAGTGAAATTTCAATTAAATGCTTTACAACATTTATAAATATAATATTAATTAAAATAACAGAAAAAACAAAGAGTTTATCTTTAAAAGCAACAGTAGAATTATACTAATAATAGAACCAAGTAATAATATTAATATATTTATTTTCTTTGTCCGTAGGCTTAAAAGATACAGTAAATACAACAGAACAAACCCAAACATGTTTAACTTTTTACATAATATAAAATCACACTATTCAGAAACTACACTACACTACTACCACATCTAATACACATTTTCTTTTCTTTTTATTTTGTAATATTCCAAAACATAAATGAGGAGATAAAGTAAATGAATTTTAAAAAAGTAACTATATAAATAGATAAAGTAAATTTACAAATAGAAAAAAAGACATTTATGTAAATATTTAAATTAATGTAAATACATTTACATAGAATAAAATAAAATAAAACTTTGAGGTTTTAAAATAGATAAGAAATATATAAAATATCATATAAAAGATATATAGATAATATATAAAATAGATAAGAAAAGATAAAAAAAATTTACAAATAAATACATAGAATAAAATAAAATATAACTTTGAGCTTTTAAAATACTAAACTATGTTATATTTTAAACTAATAAAACTGAATTATATTTTAAAAATATTGAAGTCATAATAAATTTAAAATAAATAAAAATAAATCAATAAATAAAACACAACAATGATAACAAAATAACAGAGAGAAATGAGAGGGAATGGATAGATAAATGAATAAAAGAAAGAAAACAAAAAAAGACCAAATTCACTAGAACCAAGTAAAAGTATATTAAAGAAAAAGCAGAAGACTAAGAAGAATGTTATGTTTTGTATTTATTGTTTTGTTATTTATTTGTATTGTTTATATTTATTTATTTGTATTGTTATGATTTGTTATTTTTAATATTTTATTAAAAGTATTGATAACTAAACAATACAACCTAAAGTAATACACAACCATAATAAAATCTTATAGTAAAATAATTAACTAAGAAACTATTAAATTTTTGTATTGTCAAAATACTTTTAAGTCCTACTGTATACTAAAAGATCACTTTGCAAAATTCGAAAGGGTTGTGTCCTCAATGAGTTAAAATCTTAAAATAACTTTCTTCCCCTTTTTCCCATCGTCTTTTAATTTTGTCTTTTTAATAGAGAAACTAAATAAATTTCTACTTAATTAATTACTCGATTTAAATTATGATCTTAATGGAAAGGGGAGGTTTTGGCAGTTTATTTCCAAACGGGAATTATTCCGACCTTTTTACGTTTTTATTATTTCTCTTCGGCCATTTTGTAGGGAAATTCCTTTAGGTACATTCATGTGGGTGGAATGAAGTACACTGCATTAATATAAATCAGAGTAGTTCAGACCTCCCAGGGATAAGTACTTGTTGAATAGGTGCTCCCGCTTGACATGTCGCCCAAGGTTCTCAGGAACTTGAAGAGTTAGCAGAAGTTATTTTTCTTTCCAGGCGGATGTTCCCAACGCTAAGAGTGTCTTTCACCGGCGTCAGACCGGAGCAGAAATATGCGGTTCTGATGGACATCGTCCCCGTAGACAATAAGCGATACCGTTATGCCTACCACAGGTCCTCCTGGCTGGTCGCCGGCAAGGCCGACCCCCCCGCCCCCTGCAGGCTCTACATGCACCCCGACTCCCCCTTCACCGGCGACCAACTCCGCAAGCAAGTGGTCTCTTTCGAAAAAGTCAAACTCACCAACAACGAGATGGACAAGCACGGCCATGTAAGCTCTCTCCCTCCAAGCAGAGGCTCACTCACCACTCCTCAGCAGAGGTTAATCACCGGTTGTTGTTTGCAGCTGGTGCTCAATTCGATGCATAAGTACCAACCGAGGATTCATTTAGTTAAAAGGTCAGACACCGCTGGCAGTGCTCCCGTCACGGATTTGGAATCGGAGGAATTTAAGACGTTTGTGTATCCCGAATCTGTATTTACTGCAGTCACCGCTTACCAAAATCAGTTGGTGAGTTACTTTTATTTTTATTTATTTATAAGCATTCTCAAAATTCCGACATCAGAGCTGCCAACCTCATAAACAATCATTAGTTATGATTTTATACTCAATGTTTAGACTGTATAGACAATTATCAGACAATACTTTTGACAATTATTGGATATTCAGCAATTTAACTGTAAAGCGGCGCTTCTGGTCATTAAATCCCGGAGATATTTATTGTGTAATAGCTGGAAAATTAGAGGGAACTGTAGATGTCAGCAGTGGAAAGAATATTCGGGGCGGTCATTTTCAGAGCAAACTGAATATAAAATAAAATTAGGTGGTCGATTCTAAACTTTTTTTGTGTTTTGAAACTGACATCGAAAACAAACAGTCAGGAGTTATAATCTGTCAGCAGAAAATGATTCAGGAGGATTCTGTATGGGAGCCAAAAAATATCCCAACCGTCGCGAACTCCCAAGCCGTTAATTGAGAACCCATTGTCTGTCATCGAAACCGTTAGGAAACGGTAAAACGACTTTCTTTGAATTTCCCTCCGACAGATCCGAATCCCATCTTTCATTGACTTTCCACCACCAAAATAGAATCCAACATCGCTTTGTTTACTTATTATTTTTTATGGTCCTCCATTGATTCTTCTTCGATGCACTTCTTTGTTTCTTCAAACTCATCATTTGTGAGTTATTCTCCATTGAATTGACAGTTAGCCCTTTGCGGTCGTATGTCTGCTCTCAGCCACCACAACAAGGAATTACAGTAGCGCTCAAAAGTATTTTGACAATACAAAACTTAACAGTTTCTTAATTATTTTGTTATCAATACTATTAATAATGCATTTATCGCATTAAAATAACAAAACGTACAAAACAACATTATTCTTAGTCTTCTAACTTAGTCTCTTAGATTCTGCTTTTTATTTCATTAGTTCTATTATTAATGGATATAATTATAGTATAACTTTTAAAGATAAACTCTGTTTCTTCTGTTATTTAATTAATATTATATATTTTTATACAGTACTTAATTTTATCTTTATTTGTTCTTATTCGTTGGAGTAATAGTATCGGTTTTTTAAATCTCTGGATGGATTCTTTTCTCATACAGTACCCACTGGAACTCTTATTAACTATTGGTTTATAAATGTATTGGTTTAGTATTAATATCCGAGATGAAAGCCACAGTCCCAATATTATTTTATTAATATTATACTGTAAATATAATACATTATGATTGTAATTGTATAAGTTTGTAATAGTTGCATACTGTAATTAATGTAAGATTCCATCTATGGCCTGCGGGCGCAATAGAGGTTCAATATATTATTATTATTATTATTTAATTAATATTATATTTATAAATGTTGTAAAGTATTTTAATGAAATTTCACTTTGTATTTAACTCTTACTGGTGGAAAACGAATAATTTTGTATTGTCAAAATACTTATGAGCGCCACTGTATACGAATCTTATACTGTATGCATTCCTATATCAGTTTAAACTTGAATAAACCTTTTCATTAACTAATACAATTGGAGATAACAAAATTTAATATAAACAAAAGTTGTGCAAGAGATGTCGTTTTTTGAACTTTCGCAGATACAAAGAATATTTAATAAATTGTATTTAGCAGTAATTAGACATTCTCTCTTCTTAATATAATATAATATATATTAATCCTCTATGTCGCCCGTGGCATTAGAGGCGACAAATTACGAATTTACATTAAAATATTACAAAAAAGTTACAAAAATTACACAATACACTGTCTTTTTTCATTCATTTAGGAAAGAATATTTTCTAAATTGTATTTATGAGTAATTAGAGATTCTCTCTTGTTAAAATATTACCAAATATTAGTGAATATTATGTATATGTATCCCTGCTCTTTCCAAAGAAATTAATTCCGATCAATAGATACCCATTGCCAAAATTTTATACCACCGCAAAGGGTTAATATCGGGCATTTTCACTTTGGGGAGACTTTTGGGACTTCCTCTGGGAAAGAACAAACGAGTTGGGTTTCTTCGAAGGAGTTTTTTTGCCGCTGTGTCCGCCCCACCCGTGAGGAATTCCGCTCTTATTTCGATCATCCGGATGTTGCTGTCGACATAACTTATAATAAAAACGCTCCGTCAGCCGCGGAGGAATTATTTCTTTCCTTCGCCGGAGCAATAATGACTGAGGAGAAATGCATCAGCTGAAGCGAATCTTCCACTGCTAACTTTTTATAAACTCACTCTAATCACTCATTGCTTAAAAAAAAAAAAACACCACACAAAACATTCGGATTTATCATGTTTTCTCTTTGAAACCGTTTTTTCATTCCGTGAATGAATGTTTCTTCCCAATGAAAGAAGGCGGTGGAAAAATCACCGAAGGCCGCCGAATCATTTTTCGCTGCAATTAGTCTCTTATCTATTTTTACTTTTTCGCCCGATTTTATCTCCCGTTTTTTTTTCTTTTAATTAGTTATCGTAACAAAGCGAGGGAAAAAGCTTTCTAAAAATAAGTCGAAAACCGCACGCAAAAACCCTCTCTCGCCTAAGTAATGAATTTTTTCCTCTGTCGTTGCTCTCTCAAGGGTGGTCCGATTTATAAATGTCCCGTGACTTTCGCACGCCTCAAAATTATGTCGCGGGACATACACTTCTGTAATTTGAAAAACCGTAATAGAGTACGGCCAATTAAGGGAAGGGAGGGGGGGTGTGAGGGGGTGACGGGGGGAGGGCTGAGGTCAGGAGAAAAGTCATTAATTAATAACAGATACGGAAGGGGGAGGGAAGGAAAGGGAGAAACCGTACCTTCCTCGCGGAGGGGGGATGAAAATTTCAAAGGACATTCCTGAAATATTTTCGAATCTGTCAAAGGTCTCATCTGTTAAGCTTCTTGACAAAACATGATTTTTAAAATGGCTCTAAACGAATCCAACTGATTTTAATCTCGTTCTCCGAAGAAATCTGATCGCCTTATTTATCGCTTCATGACTCACAAATCGTTAGAAAAAATGCTTTTGCCTCTCTCTGATTAATGTCCGTTGTCCACCGCGAGCTCATGTTATCGAGTTGTTATTGTGGAAAGTGTTGAAGAGCAGAAGTAACCGAGATGACCGCGGTATCATTCGGATCTGTGAGTTACCGGTGACGAGTCGGGAGCTACCACTCGTGTGGATCGTTGCTTTTCTCTTCTTCGGGAAAAGTCAAACGAAACGATCGGTGAAAATTCGTCTCGACAACATTACAAACCTCTTTTGTTGTAATTTCCCCTCATCGGAATAGTATTTTGTCTCTTCGTAGCGACACTTCCATCTTTTCGAACGAAGGTCGGATATAAAATGAGCAAAACCGTTTGAAGCTTTCAGATTAACTTCGGGAGATGAGTTAGCAGTTTAACGTTCACTTTTTATTTCTTAAAGTAGGTTTGATTTCCCTTTATGAAATAAAATGGCAGTAAGGAACGGGAATAAGGGTCTCCGAATAGCCCTTCCGCAAATCGTAGCGCCGACTATTTATGCTCGCTGCTTTTATGACCGGTGTATATTCAACACATATCAAAAGGCAGCGGTTGACGAAAGCAGTAACGGTTTTATCGCGTTTTTTACCGGATCCGTTCCCTTTTGAGATGATTTCGTAAAGATTTTGCATTCGTCTGACGAAGAGGAACCCCAAAGAGAAACTGATTAAAAATGAATAGTGGTTGTCTCGGAGGTTTAAATGAGACTCGGTATAACATGTGTCTCCCAAGATATATTTTTGTCATTAGTTTCACCTAAAGAATGTACTTCCTTCCTTATGTAAATGGGAGGTTTCCTTTAACACAAAGGGTGAAAGATACCCCTCCTCGGATGTCAGAAACCCATGAAGCCCCGTCGTGTGTGTCCCTTTTCGTGGAGTGTGAACCCAATTAATAATTTCTCGTTTGGCACCCGAGATTCCGTGTCACTCCCTCAATGACTCTCTTTCTCTTTCAGATAACCAAACTAAAAATAGACAGCAATCCTTTTGCCAAAGGTTTTAGAGATTCCTCCCGATTGACCGAATTCGAAAGGTAAGTGTTTCAACCCTTTCTCTGGGTTCCCCCGGCTTTAGAATAATAATTTTCCTTACAGGGAAACAATGGAATCGATGTTGGTGGAACAGCACTACTTGAGATCTCCCATCCGAGCCTTTTCTGAGTTAGACACACATAATAACAACCTCACGCTGGAGGAGAAGGCTCTCCTCGCTGCCAGATCGCAATTGTTCCTCAGGGCGGCGGCCGCAGCGGCCAACCCCTACGGCTCCCTGATGAGCCCCATTTGGGGAGGCCCCGGGCCGGGAGTCCCCCCGGTGGGCATCCCCCCCGGGATGATCTGGAGCCAGTGGGCCTGTCTGGGGCCCTCCATCCTCGCGGCCCACCACCAGCAGGCCCACCACCTGGCGGCGGCTGCGGGCAACGCGGCGTCCACCTCGACGTCCCCCACGCTGAGCCTCCCCCGAGCGGTGTACCCCGCGGCCTCGTCCACCCTGTCGCAGCACAGGTATTCCCCGTACGCACCCCCGGCGGGTGGGGCGAGGCGGTCCCCGCCCGCGTCTTCCCCCGAGAGCACTCACGAGGCGAGTGACGGCCATTGTCACAGCCCTAGTCAAACATAATAACGATTTCTCTCTCACGGGGAAAGGGGATCTTAAGTAAAGAAGCAGTCTGCCAAAGATATTTATTGAAATAATTGTTAGCGTTGCCAAGAACGAAACACTCTTCAACAGAGAGACCCGTTTTAAGGTACAAAATCTCATTCTAAGTCTCACTAAATGAATTATTTTGATATAATTTCTCTCAGCCGGTTTTATTTTAGTTATTTCATGTACAGACGTTTCATTTATACTTCCTTTTGCCATTGTACATAAATTAGTTCCTTGTAATTTAATTACTTACGAATATAATTATTAAAAATTCATAAATAAATTTATTATTTTTACCAAATTATAATTCCACAGTTTATTGTATCGTTATCACAGGTGAGTATTGCTGAATTCCCGGAAGTAAGCAGTGCTTCATCGAACACAACTCCCCCTTTTTTTGGATTAAAAAATTATTTTTAAAACGTTAATGAGAGGGATAAATTGATTAATAATTAAAAGAATTCGGTGACATTCAAAAATACATTACCGTCGAAAATGGAAGCGAATTTTTTTTTTTTTTATTCAAAAAAAAAACGATAAACCCTAAAACGAGTTCTAAATTTTCGAAGACATTTCTTTTATCGAAAAGTGAGAGGAAAATTTATGGGGTGGGGGGTTGTTCGTGACGCGGGGAAGGAAGTAAAAATTTCATTTTATCACTAAGTCTCGGGAAATCCTTGCGAAGGAAACCCTTTCGGGGTCTTCGTCTTCATCATTGTTGGCCTCGTTTTCTATCTTCGTCAGAGAGAGCGTAAATGCAGACGTGCTCCGCCAACAGCAGACAGCCAATTGTAAGATAGTTTCTAATCTCGCAGAAATGGCGACATAAAATTTACTGTCGAAAGAAGTGGGAGCGAACCGTTTTAAACGGGTTTTTCGACGGAGCGAAAACTTTTTCCGCCCTTTAGATTTTACTTTTTAATAAGTATTGATTCCCTTTTCTTTTTTTTTTTTTTTCCTTTTACCCGACATTCCGGGTTTCCTTTGGCCGATTTCCTTTGCCGCGGACGCATCAATCAACGAAGGGACACGTCACATGCCACTTCGGCATCTCACAGATCGCTCTAATAACGAACGGCCACGCTAACTTTGCCTTTTTATCAATTGACGTGAATGGGAAAATGTCCGCCGCCACTTTTCTTTTTGTTGGAAAAATTGACTGGTAATTGATGGAAATATTGCGTGGTTTTCCCGATAGAAAGCGGACGCAGTGTTCTCTTCCATAAAATAATTTCGTTTAATACTCAGCTTAATGCCGGGTATTATTCGGTAAAATAACCCGTTCACGCAAATTACACATACATATATTTTTGGATCGTTATATCTCAGAAACGGTGACTCTTAGGAAGAAAAGTATTTATACATTTTTTGTAGATAATTTTATCCTCTACAATTTTTATCTGAGCTGTTTTTACGATAAAACTTACCGTTTTGCTGAAAATGGCTGAAATGACTATATTGACCTTTGACATTTTGAGGACTTTTGATATTTTATGTATAATTATACTCTGAACAATTTCACTGAGTTTCAGCTTCTTTGGAATTTATGTAACTTCACCTCTCATTTTTGAGCTAACGTGGCGTTTTTATTTTCGATATAATTTTTTACAATAAACTCCGACTTTTAACCCTTTGCGGTCGTATAAAATTTGGGTATGGGTATCTATTGGTCGGAATTAATTTCCGTCGAAAGAGCAGGGATACATACAGATACATACAGATGTATGCAGGAATATATATAACGCTAGTTTACGATGTATAGAAAACATTTAGTAATTCTTTTGAGAATTTTTAGGTATATCTTAGATATCTAAATGATATCAAGGTATATCTTTATTCAATACAGGTATCTAATGATATTTTTTTGTATAAAAATTATGTTTTATAACTCTCCATAACATGTAGGCCTGGTGACAACTTTTGTTTGGTTATCTCCATTATTTCGTTATCTCCAATCGATGGAGAAACGTATTATTTCGTGAATAGGTTCTTTAGGCATTGAGGTTCTCTTAAAAAAAGTATAAACTAATATAGGAATGCATACAGTATAAGACATACAGAATAATACAGTAACTAATTCACCGTATTAGTTCGTGAATAAGTTCTTTAGGCATTGAGGTTTTCTTAAAAAAAGTATAAACTGATGTAGGAATGCATACAGTATAAGATTCGTATATATTCGTTTAGTTCCTTGCTGTGGTGGCTGAGAGCATACAGACAATCGTATCTCGGATATCGAGTATATAAGGAGATATTCTTTGGTGGTTGAGAGTACACATATACAACCGCAAAGATAGTATAAAATACCGCAAAGATACAGTATAAGACATACAGTATGCTACAGTAACTAATTCACCCTATTAGTTCGTGAATAGGTTCGTTAGGCATTGAGGTTCCCTCAGGAAGAGTTTAAACTGGTACAGGAATGCATACAGTATAAGATTCGTATATATTCGTATAGTTCCTTGCTGTGGTGGCTGAGAGCAGACATACGACCGCAAAGTGTTAAAAAAGTAAAAAGATTGATCCATCGATTGAAAAACAGAAAAGTATTCAATCGCTTCGCTGAAATAATAGTTAATGAAAAATTATGCGAGGGAGTGAAACGAATTAAATGCGGTGTAACCACATTTTCAACTGAAGGTCAAAATAATTATCCGGGAATTATTAATTACCGACTGGATATAAATCTCGTTGGTGAGTCTTTCGCAGAATGGGACAACTCCCGTTGGTTCGTATCGGTTCCAGAAGGCTTCACGTGACCTCCTCCAGCAGATGTGGGCGAAGGAGGACACCACCGGGAGCTGGACCACCGAAAAGAGGAAAGAACTTGTGGCTTTGCCACCCAATTAGTGCCGGTTCCGCAGTTCCCCGCTGCCATAAATCTTCCCCCCGGTCCCCCCCCCGGTCCCCTCTCCCCCGACCGCTCCGAATATTATTTTTTTAACCTTATATTTCACCGTTGTATACGTGAAATGAACCACTCGTTTGAAAAATTTGCTTATTTTTCGGTTGTCGCTTCTAATTTTACATTCATAATGTCTTATTAAACCATTAACCTCAGATTCGTGAGGGATTCTTGGAGAAAAATGAAACAAACGAACAAACGTCGTTTCCTCTCACCGAAATGGGCGTCCGTCCAAATGAAATCCCCATGCGAAATTAGGTGCTGTTGTCGCTGAGATTGCCAAATAATTACGACTGCCGCCACCAACAGCGGCCCACCTTTCGACTGTACCCCGGAATTGCACCCAAAGGATACGATTGCTGACATTGGGTTCAGCTATGAATATTCGGTTCCGCTGTTGCAGAATCATCTAAATAAAAGCAAAATGTCCGAAGGGTGTTCTCCGACAGATAAATCAAAAGATTTCGAGAATGACTCACTGTCGCAATCATGGGAAAGTTATTTAAAAGAAAATTTCACGGGTGTTATTCTCTCGACGGGCGAACGGGATCTCTTTTCCAGAATTAGGAATAAGGGAAATCCAATACAAAGTTCACCCTCGGGGGTTCCACTCAAAGAGGGTGATGTCGTGTTATGGTGATTATTAACCTCATTCAATGGCCTCGTGTAAATAGAATTGTATTGTACACATTAAGGAGTGAAAAATTTCCTTTTCCATTTCGGGGTTGGATGATAAAAATCAGAAGAAGTCAAATTGACTGGTGTAACCGCGAAAAGAGAAAACAAATGAGAAATTTCTCAATTTCCCGATGAGTTTTATCTCAATTCAATTAGAATTGGGGTTGAATAGGCGATAGTCGCGTTCTCAAAGGAATTCAAACCATTATTTTTCAATAAAAATGTTTATTTTTCATAGGAACGACAGAACAATCGAATTATTTTGAGAAAGAGGGCTTTTCGGATTGTAACAAACCCTTATTTTGCCCCCCTCCCCATTGCTGTTTATCCTTTCCTCACCCATTTATGAGTTGGTTCTAAAAGAAGTTCATTGGGGGTATCTTTGGGGTCCTCCATCTGCAACCCCCAAATGAGATTAATTAGCGCAGATAGAATATTATGAGAGTGACATTTTCGTTGGGTTTAGTTAACCCATTCAGTGCCAACTATGAGATATTTCTTGGTGGAGTTCTTTATACAGTAATTTGAAACAGAAATTTAGTACAGGAATTTGACACAGAAATTTTGGCATAGGAATTGTATTCAGTAACGCCAGTTGCGAGTGGAATTCATTGTACAGTAATGTGTTGATACAGAAATTTCAGAACAGGAATTTTAGTACAGGAATTTTATTCAGTGACGTCAGCTACGAGATATCTCGTGGTGAAATTTTTGATACAGTAATTCTATACTGAAATTTCAGCATAGGAATGTGACATACAGAAATTTCCTCACAGAAATTTCATACAGATATTTCCGTCACTGTAATTTCACACAGAAATTTCTTCACAGTAATTTTATACAGAAATTTTAACACAGAAATATCCGCACAGGAGTTTGATACAGAAATTTCATACAGAAATTTAATCACAGTAATTTCGTACAGAAACTTCAGAATTCCTACAATATATGGTATGAAACTACAGTAATTCCTACAGAATGTGACATACAGAAATTCCAGCATAGAAATTTCATACAGAAATTTCCTCACAGTAATTTTGTACAGAAATTTCCGCACAGGTAGTTTGATACAGAAATTTCATACAGAAATTTACTCAACAGTAATTTCGTACAGAAACTTTCTTCACTGGAATGTGTCATACAGAAATTTCTCTCTCAGTAACTTTATACAGAAATTTTAACACAGAAATATCCGCACAGGAGTTTGATACAGAAATTTCATACAGAAATTTAATCACAGTAATTTCGTACAGAAACTTCAGAATTCCTGCAATATGTGGTATGAAAATACTGTATGAAACTACAGTAATTCCTACAGAATGTGTCATACAGAAATTCCACCACAGTAATTTCATACAGAAATTTCCTCACAGTCATTTTATACAGGAATTTCCTCTCAGTAATTTGATACAGAAATTTCAACACAGGAATTTTCTTCAGTGACGCCAGCTAAGAATTATCTGTTAGTGTTTTTCTTAGATAAAAATTACAACATTGTATGAGTAACTTTTGTAAACTTTCATGTATTCTTCCAAATAAAACCTCCCCAAAGCTCTAAATTCGTCCGCCACTCAATGGGTTAATCATTACCGACCTGAAATAACCCACGAGTATTCGCTAACACTGAATTTAAAACCGACATTTGAAAAATATCAGCGATGCCGACACTCGGAAAAGTTCTCTTCGCTGAGCTTTGGGGAAATGCGAGCTTTCGAACCCCTTCCGCTGCCCTCTCCGCTTTGGGCTTCCAACTCTTCCTCCCCTTTTCCATCCCTTTAACCCGAAACGTTTTCTCTTTTTCGCGAGGGTGTGGATTTATGAATTTTCCCGGGGTAAAATCCATAATTGAACAATAAATCAGGAAAATCGTAGAAAAGCTTATCGGGAAAACTCGCTTTGTTCATTTTTTCGTATAATAAAGTTTTGTAAATAATTTTTCCTTTTTTTTTTAAAAAAAATTCTTCCTCTCTTTTTTTTGCGGGGTTATTAGGTGTGGTGGATGGTTATCAGAGGGATGAAACTTTGCGGGGGATTTTTTATTCCGAAAACGACCAAAAAACTTTCCCGCAGGATAAAATGGCGATGTCCGACGTCATCAATCACTGTCTGAAATTAGAGACAGTTAAATATAAGCGAAATATATTTTTAGAAATAACCAAAAATCACAGAATTAATATGAAATTAATAGCGAAAGTCGGATGAAATTTGTACCGCCACTCAATAACCCTTTTTTTTATCTTCTGCTGTATCTGATACATCTAACGACCCCACAATAACCATCTTATCAAAGTCTTTAAATGATAGAATTGCGTTCTCACCCTTTTTATGTTTTTGTCCTTTTTTTGTGTGTGTTTTGGAGTTGTGGAGAAGAATTCCGGAAAAGAGGAAATGATTTCGTTTCAAAAACAAAAAAAAAAGAGTAAATTTTTTATTGATTGGGTAAAACGGAAAAGAGGAAAATTCCCTTTCGTCGATGAAGAAAAGTCGGGAACAGATGATAGCACTCCCGACTCAGACTCCAGGGAACGATCCCGGGCTCTCAATTCCCCCATAAAATACCGGTGAGTTTAGTTCACTCCGTTCGGGGCAGAAGCCAATTTGTTGAAGTGGGAAAGTGTTTGCTAAGCACCGATACCGCAACTCACTCCAAAATCTACATAATACCATTTTTTATCTCCCTCCACTCCCGCCTTTTACTCTAATAAAGGGAGCGCAAATATTTATGAGTTCCTCCCCGGTTTAAATTCAATTTCAAGAGTGAGCATTCGCCCCATTGTTGATGCGGAAGTATTGGTTGTATTGGGTCGTAAAAGCGAAGACAACCCCCGGGGTGGGGACAGGTGACAGGGGAAGGAGCCCCAACACCTTGAGGCCGCAATGGAGTCATTAAGTCCGATTGACAGCTTTTGGTGAGACACAAAGCGTTATTGACCACCGCAATGGTTTTGCATCGTTGACTCTCAATGTCCTTTGTTTAGATTTTATAAGATAAGTTTATCTGGTATAAGTAGAACCAGTTTTTGAAATCGATGGAAGGGCGTAACCTCTTCTGGACCGATTGTTGGTTTTTCATTGGACTCTGTCATTTATTAATGAGACTACACCCATTAGAGATTGACCCTCTGTGCTTTCTATTAAAAATTCTCTCTTTGGAATCCCTTCGGAGAGTGGGTCAACCGATGCATGAATTATAAATAGCCGATTTGACACTGTTAACTCCCCGGGCACCGTATGTTCAACCGGAAACCAATCAACTGTCCGTGTTCTATTAAACAAACAAAATAAACTGAGATGACCGGTAATTTGGAGTTTGGTCACCCCCCGCGGGGCAAATGACGCCCCTCGGTTAAACGGGGAGTGAGGCATAATTCAGCGAAGGGAAGGGGATGAAGAGTCAAAAGCATAATTGAGTCAAAACGAAGTTTCGATAGAGTGTAAAGTTAAACCCATTTGGTCCTTATCGCGGTGAAATTGGTTTCATATTTCTCCCGCAATCTTAATGATGATCTGACCCTCAAGAAACGAAATTACCCCGCTTCCTGTCCTTTCCTCTTTTTCGAAAATTTCCCTCCCCCTTTTTTCTTTTTCTTAATCAATTTTCAAACCTGCGTAATCCGTTTGCGTGGGCGGTGCACAGACGCATTGCGGACATCGGTGTCACTCCCGAATGGTGTTTGGGGATGAACGCCCCGTTTGAGGGGCGTCTGGGGGGGAAACGGAAGTGTGCCACAGTCTGTGTGGTCACTTCGGGTGTACCTCCTTGTAACAGAATGATAAATTTCTCGTAAATAAAGTCGTACAAACAGCGTTCATTGTGCCTTCATACGGACTCATTCATTATGTCATGTCAATTTTTAGGGTTCGGAGTTTCTTTTATGCTTTCTTTTTACTTTCAACAATTGATATTATGGCTCTTTTGCAGATAAAAACTGGCGTCTGACATTATACCACTCTTTTGTTTCTTCTTTACGTTCTAATCACCGTTCCAAACATGGCTTCTCTGCGAATGTTTCACCATACAAATGTATTTAAAAACAAAAAAACACATCGAAAGGGTCCAAAGTTTTCGGTGTGAAAACCGTAATAAAACCAAATGGTTTTTTTCTTTCCCAAAACTCGTTCTATTAAAAAAAAAATATATCAAATTAAGAAATAAAAAATGATATTATCCACAGATAAAAATAAAAAGAATGAACCGAACGAAAAGATGAGGTTGGAAAAGTAAGCTTTTAAATGTCGGACGTGAAAAATGTTATGACAGGTGACTGATCGAAAGGTGTTCGCATTTTTCCTTTCCTTTAATTATTTCATTTTATAATGATTATAATTGCAGCCACCCCTCTTTCATTTGCCATTTTTTATGGGCAATTTTTTTATGAAATTCCGAATACGTAATTTCCCGATCACTTATCCTAAGAATAGGTTTTACGGGGAGTGGTCCTTGGAATTCCGCTGTAATGGCGGGGCCCAAGGGGCTGCGCCCCATCATCTTGGCCTTTAAAAGGGGGCTGCTGTCATCCCGACCGGCTCGCGTCACTCCTCGGGCATAACTGTTAAGAGGAGCGGGGCATGAGGCAACCTTTCAACGTTTTATATTCAAATATCTATAACCGATGGAGCATTCAGATTATGGCCGTGGTAGTAACGATAAAATTTTACTTATCTCAAACCATCTAAGATGTCTGAAATTTAAACCCATTTGTCATGGTAGGTTGCCGCGCACATGTTACCCTCTGCTCCTAGTCATGAAATATGTTGTGTCAGAAATGGAAGCCCGTCAATTGAACGCTGAGGAGAATCCTTTTAAAACTGATAGAATTATGTTAAAAAGAAATGGTCGTTTCTCGAGGGAGAGGGCGACGCCTGAGGGGGTTGAAAGCGCCAAACGGGGATGATCTCCTCTCGCATCGCTTTATCAGGATCACACCGATTTATCATAATCATCTCGAAAGGACAGTTTGCATAACGAAACACTCAAAAGGCGAATGAAAATCTATAAAAATCGAGTTATTCAATGTAAACAGATTCTGTAGGATTTGATGGAGCACCCATCTTTTATTCTTTTTGTATTGTTGTTATACTTTTCTGCTGCCACGGTAGAGACACGATTTTCATCCGCAAAAATGTAAGTGAATAAATAAATTAAGTGAATAAAATTATTATTATAATTAAAGAAAATTAATTGTAGTGAAAATCAAATAAATTGTAGTTAAAATTTATTATTTATACAGTATCGCTCAAAAGTATTTCGACAATTCAATATTTAATAGTTTCTTACTTAAGTATTTTAGGAATGTATTATTTAGTTATCAATACTATTAATAATATATTTGTCGCATTAAAATAACAAAATATACAAAACGTAATATTCATTCTTAGTCTTCTGCCTTTTCTTTAATACTTTTACTTAGTTGTACTATTTGTAGGTTTTATTTGTATTTTAATGTAATTCTCTTCAAATTATCTATTTATCCATACAGTTATGTATACAATATTCTATACAATATTCCACTCATTTATTTATAAAGTATTTTATGCAATTATCTATATTTCTTACAAAATATGCAAATTTACATACAACTTATAAACATTCTTCGTCGTCTGCTTTTTCTTTATATACTTCTACCTTAGCTCTATTATTAGTCAGTTAAACTCTTTGTTTCTTCTGTTATTTCTTAATCAAACAACAGTATATTTATTAATAAATAACAGCATAATTTAATAATAATTAATATTAAATTAATATAATTGTGAGAACTGTTGTAAGGCATTTTAACGAAATTTCACTTTGTAACTCTTACATAAACGAATAATTTTGTATTGTTAAAATACTTTTCAGCCCTGCTGTCTAAAATTCATTAATTTAAAACTATATAATATTATAAATAAAATTAAGTACTTAATATCAATAAAACTTTGAATTCTACTGATTGAAGACAAAAAAGAAAAATTTGATAAGCAAAGACATTTGTAAATCAGTTAATTAAATAAATATAATATTGTGAATAAAATCAATTATTTAATATACATTTAAAGAATTTAGATTTTTTATTTAATTTATTTATTTGATTTAATTATTTAAAAAAGTGCACTACAAATACGGAACTTTATCCTAAATGAATGAGAAAAGACAGTGTATTTTGTAATTTTTTTAATGTAAATTTGTAATTTGTCACCTCTCATGCCTATGGGCGACACAGAGGATTAATATATTATATTATTATTTAAAATAATAATAAATAATTACTTTCAAAAAGCCAGAAAATATATTTTTTCTGTCGGTAAAGTATAAACTATATTAATAAGGGGAGTAAGTGAAATATCTGAATAACTTTTTTTAAGCACCGAAAGTCAAAGGAATTACAACGTCCGAGTTGTATTTGAAGATTCTGCGGTCCGATGGAGAATAGGGATTATTGAAACTGTTCCAACAAAGAAAGAAGTGGGGTTCGACTGTTCGCTGTCTGCCACCGATTCTCATATCCCCGTGTTGGTTTCCTTCGGCCGATGTTAGTGTAACACCAGAATCATTAAGCGGAACTAAAAATCATGAAGAATAACGTGTCAAGCAGGAGATCTCCGTGATGGATGAGTTCCGTCTATTCTCTAATTCGAATCTATTACGTTCGCGTTTAGATTTGGTGTTCGAGCATGGCAGCAGAGCGGTGCACTCCCTGCACCACCTGCTCGTCCCCTTCACCACCAGGAGGATCACCACCTCCGAGTGGACCGATCGCGGAACGAGGAGGAGATTCCCCCAACCCGATACCACCAGAAACGAGTAGTCAGCTTGTATTTTCCATTAGTAAACAGTTATTGAGCGTTGTGAAATGCACGCCAGAATGAGATTTAGATTAGAGATTGGGCCAAACTGACACTTACATTTACCATGTTCCTTCCTAACGAAGTGAAATCGTTGGAAGAAAAATCCCTGGGACATGTCGAGTCAACAATAGAGGATAACAAGAGTTATTGTGAATGGAAGGCTGGCATGAGCCATGTTGGTGGCCAACACCAGGGGGCCCATCCATTATTCCACCACCAACACATATTTGACTTTCAATAATGACAACTAAAATAAAGACTCATCTTCAACAAATATTTAGCCAATTATCGATATCACTCCTGCCTTTTCCCTCATTCTGCCTCAAATTTATTGATCCGTCATTGTTCCCCCCGTGTTGGAGAGTAATTTCAGAGCACAGTTGGGGCGTTAATGATGGCACCTCGCCCAGGTGAGGACCAGATTGTGCACAGCGCCTTCCGCGGTGGTCTCTGCCCAAGTGACACCTTGGAAGGTGACACCTTGACGGCGACACCTTCCTCGGTTCAGTCCAGGCACGAAGATGCATAATCGCCTTCTTTTGTCGTTCCCCCGCCGAAACAAAAGGCAGGAAACATCCGCGTGAGCTTAATCCGCCATTTTCCTTTCGAAAAGAAGGACGTTTCCTACAAATTTTTATAATTTTTAATTTGTTGCGCATTAAAATATGATTAACACGAGAGTTTTAAACAAAAAAAAAAACTCAAACCGGCCATAAGGAAAATTGAAAACCGGAAGCAGTTATGATTATAACTATGATTATGAGCAGCTATTGCTTATTTCCTGTCTGAGCCCTCAAATGAGTCTATCTTTTACAACTTTGTGACAGTTCTTTCTTTCACGGGAGTTGATGATAATGCCAATTTACAGCTTTGTTGTTAATTTATTCCGCTAATAACTAATCCTTTCCTTTAACTCGTTTATATCGCCGTCATCTGCTTTTTACCGTTTCTCGGAGAGGTTCGGCTTCCGCACCCCAAATAGCTGACGTCATCGTTGGGAAAGCCTTCCAAGGTCAAGGGCAGTCACATCGGCGCGTGGAAGGTTCAAAGGGCGAACAGGTACAATTTGGGGGCGAACGAAATGTAAGGAAATAAATTCAGGACTAATTACTCGGGTTTTTTTGTTCTTTCATTAAGATGCAATGATTTGAAAGGAAATGACACTTCAAAAAGTGAATGTAATGAGTGGAGTTTTAAACCGGAAAAATATAATTTAAAACGGGACATTTGAGCACAGTGAGCGGTTTAAGGACTGTCCTACCTCTTCTCCTGCCTGAAAATTGGCTGATTTTGTAAAAAAAAAAGAATATATTTTCCCGAAGAGTCGAAAATTCGCGGAAAGAATTTAAGGAATTTCAGTTAATATGCGAAAACGTCGTAATTGAACGGTAACAGACCGCCGTAAACACTTAATAATATTTCATAAAAAATTATTTGGCTCATTTTTGTGCATAAAATAATTATCTGTCATTTTTAATGTTTTACTTTATGCATTAAATAAATTGGCTTGTAAAAGAGAAAACATAAATAATTGTTATTAAATTTATTATTTTTTATAATGGCAACTTCGTTTTGGGTATTTTAGTACACTTTCCGAGCATCTGCTTCTGCCGCCTCGACTCATCTCCTTATATGCACTCACCTCAGCAACTCAATACTTTTCTTAGCATTTTAAGATCTTCAGATAAGTTTACGAGAAACCACACTTGGTGCTCCAGCTGTGAGGAGTTTTTCATTTTTATATTAGGTTTGTTTAATGTTCTTCCCACTCGGAGACCGAATTGGGGATGCAAAAGATTCTATTTTTTTTTTTCTTTTTTTTTTTGGATTTATTGGGCTTTCGGTAAAACCCACAAATGAGGAAAATTCGTGTAGAAATTGTTTATTTTTCTGTGTGAAATTTTTCAGAGTATAATTACATTGTAAATTGTCAAAACTCATCAAAAATCTGATGTCGGGAAAAAAAATGGCGCGGGGTCAAAGATTAGTTTTTCGCCATTTTCAGCAGAACGGTAAATTTTATCGGCAAAATAGCTCAGACAAAACTTGTTGAGGATAAAATTATCTACAAAAAATGTCTCGATACTTTTTTTCATAAGAGTCACCGTTTCTGAGATATAACGATTCAAAAAGTTGGATGACACATTGGTGGCCATTTTTAAAATGGCTACTTTGGCGCACCGATTTTACCCACTCGGGAATTGTTTCCCTAAAATCCAACCAAATGCGTTCGAAAGCTTAAAATGTGCCCTTTAAAACGAGCAAAGTTAGAAAGAAATCGGAGGTGACACTATTTCGATATTTGGTTTCAAAAACAGACAAAAATGGCTAAAATCGCACTTTCTCTGCAATTTTGAACTCCCATAGCTTCCGAAGTTTTGATGCTAGGAACGTCAAACATGGCTCATTTTAAAGCCCTAATGTTGCTTTTTAGCCGTATATGAGTTTGGGCGAAAATGATGACTATAATAAAAAGTTATGGTCGTTGAAATTCGGACATTTTTTATATGGGCAATTTTTACTCAATCAAATTTTTGAATCATTATATCTCAGAAACGGTGACTCTTAGGAAGAAAAGCACTGATCACATTTTTTGTAGATAATTTTATCCTCTACAATTTTTGTCTGAGCTAGTTTTACGATAAAACTTACCGTTTTGCTGAAAATGGCGAAAAACTTATTTTTTTGATTTTTGATTACTTTTTAATGTATAAACAATCCGACCAAGTTCAGCTTCTTCGGAATTTATGTAATCTTGAATGTCCAATTTGGAACTTATTTAGAGTCGAATGATCTTTTTGTTCCTTCGGGGGAAAGGCTTTTTTCCTAAAAAGCTGACGGGTGATGTGGGATTCGCCCCTCGTCAAGGGCCGTACCACCAACCCCCTGAGGAAACCCCTTGACCTTTAGACCTCAGGTAATCAACCCTTATCCTGTGGGAATCTCCCTCCCCGTTGTTTTGCACACAAAATATACGTCTCCATTGATGTGCTTTCACAACCATTTGGGATTGAGTGTATCGGAGATATAATTCAAACCATCGGTGGGTTCGGACAACCGCGGCTGAAAATGGCGGTTCGCATCCCGTATGAATGTAATCCGGTCTTTCTGCCTTTTTAGCATTCTCCTGTCATCATATAAAAACTTTTGACAATCGATAGAAAACGAGTCTCGGAGAGAAAATGAAACACCATTCAAATAAATTGCCTTCATCTCCCGTATGAGTGACGTTAGAATTCTTTTCATTTAACCAAAGTTCGGTGTGCCTTCACTCGAAATCGGCTTCTGCCTTCACCGGAGTGTTTGCTTATTAACTACACTTCTTTTTCGGTCAAATGCTCCCGGTGTTGAGCATCTATCGACCCACGTGAACCGGAGATTTGGGTGGCGTGATGAAGAAGCGCAAGGATGAACCGTTCCATTGTTTCGTGGGGGAATCCCGGCGATTAATACACCCCAAAGTATTGTTTTTGATTATTCAATCGTACCTATTATTAAACTCAAACCTGATCGATTCTCCGAAAGATAAGTATTCGGTAGGAAACCGAAGTTAGAGATACAATCGAAGCCAAAAATGTGTCCTCGATGGGCGTACAACGGTATGAAAGCCTCCAGTGGGAAATATGTGAGTCCAGCATTCCCGTCTGGATAATTTATATCGATTCCAGGACATTTTTCAAACGGTTCGGTATTGCACAAGATGCCCGAAGAATTAGGCATGGTCACTTAGTTACGCGGGCAATATATCGGGGTCTCGGCCGGGGAACATTTTTTTATTTCAATTCCAGTTGATTAATTCCCTTTCTCATTGTGAGGTCTCATGGGTTCTCTACAGTGCTTCCGTATTAATCCTCCTTGAAAAGCTCCAGAAAAGAAATTTGGATTTATGGTGTAATTGTCGGTGGTGAAAGCTATTAGGAGGAGGACCCGCGGGCGATTATCTTCCGAGAGATACAATCTGTTTCCTGTCTGAACTCAACCCGAAGATGCATGAGAGGAAGATATCATTAAATCTGACGGTGAATAATTTCGTTTATTTTCTTTGTTTGGTAATTCCTGGAAAGAATGCTTTTCCAGGGGTCTCTAACTCCCCCAATAGACGGAAGTGCAGCCATTGCTTTCACTCACGGAATGACTGATTCAAAGGGATTTTGAATATTTAGAAAAACAAAACCGATTTCTTTTGAATCCCGTGACTAATTTCCAACCCTCGTCAGAAAAATATTTACCGCGAGAGTCAGCAAAAGAAGGCTGACTGAGTGACAGAAAGTTGTCAACCTATGTCACCAAAAAAAAAGAACTCGATGGTAATGGATATAGAAAAGTCAACCATACCCTATTATTCGGGCCGCAATTCAACAAATTCCATTTTCTTTTCTTCGAAACCATAAGAAATCCACTCTTTTGTGTTTTTCGTTCCTTTCTTTCCTTTTCTCATGAGGATTTGTTTACAAACATTGATAGCGCTTTTAATTGGCCGATACAAAAGGTTTTGGGAGTGACAATTCCGTTGCGTCCGGTGCCTCAAGGGACGACCATTGTCAGCACGGTTTCTTCAAAACATTAATTTCTGAATTCCTCCCCTTTGTTTCGGTGTAAAATCACGAAGGGATTAAACTGGGAATTACATTCCTTCGCCCTTTCGAGTCATAAAAAAGAATTCAATATCCTCTCGGATTGTTTGTCTCATAATGAGTGAATCGACATTAAGACATAAGCGAGCGACGCGGGAGAACTCAAGGCAATTAAAACAGCTTTAAAATCACGTTGATGTCATTACGCAACTAATACTTAAATAAATTATCGAGGATCGAGATGGGTGGCCCTGAGAGAGGTGTGAGTTAATAACGCCGAACCGCTCGAAAAGTGGCAAAAAAGTTTATTAAACAACACCAAACCAAGGACAAGTTGGGAGTCTCGGGAGAAATGCGATAATTACCATTTGGGCGTTCCTCCATCATCTATCACCAACTGTCGACGAAGGGGAACACCATTGGCTGAGCACTTAGGAGATCATCTGAGAGTTTCTACACAACAGCGATTCGATAATATAAAAGCGACCGCTACAATGGCGGTTCACACATGGTGAAAGGTAGCATGCGTGACCGATTAGACGGAAAGTGGTAATGCCATCTTCGGGTTGTGGTGTCTTTCACGATGGCAGCCCGAATCTCATCATTTTCAACGAAATCATTCATCACGGGCCGTCATTGTTTTTATTAATTTGTCAAACCGAAATCATTAGTTTCTCGGGAAAATAACCGTCGCGTGGTTTCCCCGAAGAACGCACCAATGGTGCATCGGCGACCTCATTCAAAGACTCTCTGCCCATTACCATATCACCGAGGTGAGTTGGTAGTTGCCAAAGTGTAACACTCGGACCACCTGTTAATGCCCGGAGGCTGAGTGTTCAGCAACGAGTGCGAATGTTCACATTACGAACGTCACGGAGAAGAGTTAAAACAACACTCACATCGGGGTTTCGTGATCGGTTTTGACGTGCGATTTTAGGTCATCTTTGTGGGTGGTTCGAACCTGTCCCGGATTAGGTTTCCGCTCTATCACATTTAACAATGGCGGCGGAAGGTTTTAATTAGTCTTCAGCTTTTATAAAAGATTTTGTGTGCTTATTGCAAAACGGCACATTAACCATTATCAAAAGAACAAATGGTCGATTTTAATGGGTGACGTTGTTCCTTCGGGTGTTGGCCATAACACCAACCGACCGCCCACCGGTAACACAGACCGGTAATTAATGTCCTTTCTGGCGTTCGGGGGAGGAAACACCCGGGGGATGCGGCAGAGGACAAATGCTTCGCCGATCGTGAGCGGGTTTGTCAGTTACAACACCTCCCTCGGAAAACACACAACCACTAATGAAACGCCAGTCAAAGTTGTAATTCTTTTCAACCGACAGTCAAATTAATTTAAATTAAATTTTGTTTTATTCTAACTCGGGTAAAACGTTCGCGGCTTTTCTCCTCTTCCTTCGGGGCGACCAACCATTTTTTTTTTTCGTTTCCGCTTTATCATTAGGTCATTATTAAAAAATATGAACTGACATAGTAATTTTCACTTGTTTTCAATTCGTTTTTAGGCTTTCTGTCTTCGTTTTTCATCTGGAAGCGTTCCGGCTCCTTTGAGCTGCGACCGCCATTTTTTTTTCTTAACAAATCGAGAGGGCGGTGGAGTCGTCTCCCGGAGAAAAACCCGGGAAAACACGTGATTGGCGTTGTCTAGTTTAACATCTATTTACCGACAACAGGAGTGATTAGGTTGTTAGGATCAACTAATTCAGAAACCACTTGAAAAGGTTCCACTCAAGTGTTATTAATATTATGTAAACATTTTAAGACTAACACTCGTCCGATGATGCAGCAGATTTACTCAGAGAGTGATCGCGCCATCTGGAGAACACTTCTCACTGTCTTCCGGAATTGTTTCGGACATTTTGATTTTGAGAAGGAGAGGACACAGACGACGCTGGTCCTGAAGGCGTTCTTCCGAGGGTGGGGGGAGGGCGGTGGGGGAGGGTAAGCCTCGCAAGACGTGCGACTTGAGAGAAAAAGACCCATAGCAATGCAATTAAAAGCATGACCACCTAAAAAATGTTAATTTGCAGAAGTGTGGCGAGTCACGTTCGCTCTTCCACCTTTCTTATCAACCTATAAATAATGAGAGGGCGTTGGTGTTGTTGGAAGGTTTGAGGAAAAACCTGGGAATGAGTTCTGGGGGTGGCGGACGGGGGGAGGAATCAATCCGCGCGAAAGATTACCAACAAAAAAATGTTAAACATTTTATTCAAATTAAAATCACAGAGACATTCAGTTATACAATAATTGGTCTATAACACTAATCTTTACAATTTTACAGTCGAATTACAAATTTTTGAGATTTACAAAATCATACAAACAAACATAATAAAAAGATTAGTCAGCCGATTGGGGGTTTTTTTTTTCGCGAAAAAGTCGAAATTTTGTCGCAAAAACGGAAGCAACTTTGTTTCTCCTGAGAAAATACATAAAAACCGTTATAATTCAATAAATAAATAAATTCATAAGTTATTAAATAATAATGAAATAATTTATATAATTTGATACACTCGGAGAGGTGAGGGATGTCGTTTACAAATTTCCACCCCTCATTTGGGGGAGGACAAAACGAAACGAGATTTATTGCTTCCTTCGCGGGGAAAACATGTCAATTAGAGTGTGATTATATTCGCAAAAGTGAAGAAACGCCGCTGTTGTCAAGTCCGCCATTTTATCGACAAAATGGCGACGAACTGTCTTAAAAACGCTGTGATTTTTTCTTCCGTCGCGTTATAATTGTTCCGAAAGGCGGTAACCTCAAAAGGAATTTGCGCTCTGAGACGCGTTAATTGAAAAAGGAATTCTCTTCTCGAAATTATTTAATTTACTTGAAAAAATGAACCGGAAAAGGAAGTTATTTGTCTTGGGGAATTTTTTATTATTTTCTTGCATGACGGAACAGTTGATCACCAGTCGATAAGATATTATTTATTGTTAAATTATATCCAATCGATATTCTTCCATTCGTTCCAAAATGTTGGAATTAAATTCCAGAAAGTATGAAACGACAACCCTTTCGGGGGACCGGAAATGGCGGTTTTGTGAGAATGTGAGCATTCGTAAACCATCTCACGAAGTAAAGGGCTGCGAATGCCACGATTATGACTCCTTCGGGGAAGTGACGACCTTTGCTCCCACAGGAAGACGTCCCGCCCTTTCGTAATCGTCTTTGGTAATACAACCATTTTAAGTCAAACTTTCAATGTATTTTAAAACGGTTCGTCTAACTTCTGGTCGTCGAGGGAATCTCAGGAGAAGGAGACAGTTGCTTAGAGACTAGATGATAAGGGCTAAACCGATGCTGCATGTTCCCCATCCCGGGAAATATCGTCCGGGACATCCTCAGATCCGCCGAAGACGAAGACCCCGGAGAGGGAGATTCCGAGGAGGAACTTGAACCGGGCGGGGGCGTCAGCTGGCTGGGGTGAGCGGAGCTCGTCGAGGAACTGGAGGGGGGGAGCGGGGGGCCGAGCAGCCCGGGGGGAAGACCAGGGTGGGAGTTGGGGGTCCACGGGGAGGCCGTCCCCGGGGAGGGCCCCGAGCTGATCCACAAGTGCGCCGGCAGGGGCATCGGCAGCCCGTTCTGCACGTACATCTGCATGCCGGTGCCCGGGGTGGTGTTCATGAGGAGGGCGTGGAGGTCCGCGGGGGAGTAGCCCCCCCGGGATGTCGTCCGCCCCCACATCTGGAGGTGTGCTCTGGCCTTCTCCATCATCGCCGTCGAGAAGAGACTCGAATTGTTGTTGTTCTCCGCATCCACATCGGAATACAACCGGAGCGGTGATCTTATAAAGTGCTCGTTCATGAACATCATATCCATTGGATCTCTAAAAACAGAAAAAGACACGGACACGATTAGAAGACTCCTCAACTAATTAACCGACATTTCCAAAAACTCTGTGGAATTTATACCTTTTTTTTCAGTCACACCAAATAGATTCACCCCCCGAAGGAAAACCTCGCATGTTTTCGAAATACTCTCATCAACACCACAAACGAAATCTCACCCACAAAATCAAAAAAAATATACGGGCATTCCGTATGTTTCACCATAATATTAAACCCTCCGTTTTTTTCTAATTTCCGAAAATTCCCTTAATTTGTGGAAGGATTGTTTCTAAAAACGCCTCATCCGATAGAAAAGGACTCACGGAAAGTGTCTGAACGTAAGAAGACTGCTCTGCGGAGGGATTTTCAGGTGCGGAATCACACGTTCGGCTACCACCGTTTCACCGCCTTGTAATTTTGCGGGTTGACCGCTGGAGGTGTTATAATCATAGGGTGTAAACTTTCTTCCACACTCCTCAGTAAATTTTTCAGAGTTTTTTATTTTTATTGAAAAATATTGTGCTTCAACCTGTGCGAACAGTTCTCGTGATATTTCAACTGTGTAGCCTTTTAGTAGTTCGAATAACTCCAACAGTTTGTGTCACTTAAATACCTGATTATGTGGATTGCAATTGGCCCTCGAGGAGTGGGAATGAATCCACTCTCCTCCTCACAAATGTTTCACGCGAGAGATACAGCCTCATTATGCGCGGGCCAAACAGATTTAGATTCGACTAACTACTTGTCGGGATTGATGGGATCAAAACAAAAACCGTCAAAAACTGAGTTATAATTAAAGCGCGGTTCAGGTTTAATCAATTATTATGAAAGTATCGAATGAGACAGGTACGGGGTTTGAATGGTGGTAACTGAAAATTAAAATAAGTGATTTCCCTGGAAGGCAAACGATTCCAAAGTGACGACGGTTATTGTTTAGGTGTGATTCCGACGGAAACCTCTAATAAACAGATGTTTTGTGGCGAAGGCTACCGCACAAGGGCTCATACGTGACATTCTGCGCTCATGTCGGCTCCTTATTATCCGCCGCTCTGTTATTATCGCTACCGACAAACACATCGCACCGCCGCCACTAAACTTGCCTCATTGCCAGTATGCAAACGACGGACAATCTCAACTTCTTTGCTGGATTTCATTCCATCGCTCGGCTTTTGCAGGTTTTCGGAGGAAACCTCGCGATTATGATACAGTGAGATCGGGGTTTTCAGAAGTTTATACAAGCTTTTTTCTGTGATTGGGGTTTGGGCCAAATATTTCGATTTTGAATTGACAGAGAAAGAATAGAAAAACAGAGAAAACAAAAGAAACGATGTAAAAATTATGGGTAAAAATAATGAGTATAATATACACTAAATAGGGGTGAAACATAATATAATAAATGGGTGTAATAAAAACAAAAAATTGGTAAAAATAATGCGGTATAATATACCAAATACTGGTATAATATAATGTATAATAATGTAATCAATAAGTATAATTGTAATAAAAGATGGGTAAAAACTAATATTAATGCAATACAAAGCACAGAAAAAATGTAAGAGTATAAATAACATAAATTGTGAAAACGTGTATTTACAGTTTTAGGTTTATTTTATTTATTTATTTATGTATTTAAGGCCCTGGACACGTCAGTTTTCTTCGGGCCCGTTATCACATTACAAAATTACATAGATTACAATGTAGTAACGTCACATTTATTTATTTAGGGTTTATAATGTTATCTATTTGATTTATATGATAGAGCTCTGTATTGTTCTCTGTTTTTATGTGTCAATATTTTTTTGTATAAAAATATACGAGTATACACTGTTTTTTATGAATCGAATTATGAGTATTAAAGGGGACTCTGTGTGTCAAAGCGAATGTTTTAATGATGACGGCGGTGTATACTGAATTGTAATGTGTATTTGATTGAGAATATGTTTTCTTATTAGGAAAAATATAATTTTCGATATAGCGGGTTGTTTCACTGGACCCCAAAACAATATTTTGTAGTTATATCTTCGACTGAAATATCCACAAAATGAATGTTCTATTATTACTGAGTTTGTGTTGTATTTTGAGAGAGTTTTATAGTGAAAAAAAGACTATTTGGAGACTTTTAAAGTTTGAGGGACTTTTTAGAGTATTTTAGAATTTGAGACTCTTTAGAGACTTTTAGAATTTTACAGACTTTTAGACACTGAGAGACTTTTTAGAGATTTTTAGACTTCGAGAGACTTTTTACAGACTTTTAGAATTTTAGAGACTCTTTAGAGACTTTTAGACATTGAGAGACTTTTTGCAGACTTTTAGACTTCGAGAGACTTTCATAATGCGAAAAGGCTTTTAAGAGACTTTTATAATCACATCAAAAACGAATCCAACAGCGCATTCTCCGCCAAATGGAATTCGCATTGGAACAAAAAGCAATTTCGCAGTAAAAAGAAAAAGAGACCTTCGAGGATATTCAAAGGACAAAGACAAATGAAGTGTAAACCGAAGGCGTTTAATGAAAAGTGCATGCAGCCGACAGACGATAGGATATTCGTCACATGAACTGGTTTAATGAGGTGTAATTACAGAAGCCGGAGCCTGCTCTTTACCTGTTCACAACGCTTTTCTAAAGACCAAGCCTTTCTAATAAGTTTCTGCGTGTCTCGAACACTCGCCCATAAATCTCACACCGCCACTTCTGCCTCAGTTTAAGCACCGATTGATTTTCTCA
This sequence comes from Brueelia nebulosa, assembly GCA_028293925.1. Classification (NCBI taxonomy): domain Eukaryota; kingdom Metazoa; phylum Arthropoda; class Insecta; order Psocodea; family Philopteridae; genus Brueelia; species Brueelia nebulosa. The sequence goes on from JAQIBA010000262.1 coordinate 40,617, forward strand.
GCTTTTCAACAAACAAATTATGGCATTTGGCATTTCGTTGGGTGGAACTTCCGTCCGTCGGCTGCACTGTCTCACTGTCTCAATTCATTACTCCTTAATTCTTTCATTCATTAAAGTTCCTTCACATAAAAAACAACTTTTTCAACCAGAAGAAACCTCAAAACCCAGAGTGCACCACTCAGACAACTAAAAATACACTTTATAAGGCAATTTGCATTTGCAGAATCCTCTCCCTGTTTTCATTTTCATTGAGAAAAGATAAAACCCAAGAGAAAGCTCACCTATCAAAGTCAGTTAGCCTCGACGAGTCTCGGAAGCCCTTTGCGAAGGGGTTACTGTCAATTTTTAATTTGGTTATCTGAAAAAAAAAAAACAAAAATTTCATTATAATATTTTTGCTTTCGCATCGAAGGAAATTTTGTGGTTGAAAACAAAATTACAAAAATACACAGTTGAGTTAGACGACATACAGTAGCGCTCAAAAGTATTTTGACAATACAAAATTTTATAGTTTCTTAGTTAATTATTTTAGGAATGCACATGCTTCCTCTCGCATAGCAGAAGGCAAAGTATATATTTATAAAGTATATATTTATTATACTGTGTTGTAATTAATTTAAGGATTGTTTATATTTTTATTTAATTTACAATTCTATAACTGATTTGTATTTTTATTTTACTTATAATTTTTCATTGCTGAATTTGATTTTATGTTCCATACCGGGATATATACAGTAGCGCTCAAAAGTATTTTGACAATACAAAATTTAATAGTTTTTTAATTAATTATTTTACTATAAGATTTTATTATGATGTTATTATTTTAGTATTGTAGATACTGTTAGTGCCGTAATAACTGTATGCAGGCTAGTATCGTAAATACTGTGTATTATATTATTTTATACAATAAGTATTGTGTAGTATTTTATTACGGTTGTATTATTTAGTTATCAATACTATTAATAATATATTTGCGGGTATTGAAACGACAAAATATACAAAACATAACATTACTCTTACTCTTCTGCTTTTTCTTTAATACTATTGCTCAGTCTTTTATTAGTAAGTATAATTACTGTATAATTCTAAAGACAAACTCTTTGTTTCTTCTGTTGTTTAATTTATATTATATTTGTAAATGTTGTAAAGCATTTTAATGAAATTTCACTTTGTATGTAACTCTTTCGGGTGGAAAAGAAAAAATTTTGTATTGTCAAAATACTTTTGTATTGCCAAAATACTGCTGTAACAAAACGTTTGTTTTTCTTGCACAATTACAACAGAGACGGATAGAATTTCGTCCCATCGATGAAAACCTAAAGTGTTTTGAAACCCCCAATCGAATTGCAAAATGGCGGAATTCGACCGTTAGCGACCGAAACAAAGTATACAGTGAGCGGAAATCCAATGATACTTGGCCAAGTTTTGGAGTGATCGATGGGGAGGAGTTTTGAGAAGAAAATTAAACAAAATTACATTTAAGGCGATGTCGGGAGTGGCAGCTGAGGAGGAGAAAAAGGAGGGTTCGGGAAACGGGGTGAATAATAAAAGAAGTCGGCACTGAAAAGGGGCTGAGGGACGTCAATTGGAAAGGGTAAGAAGATCACACGACGCATTTATTATGTAAGAACTTACCAGTTGATTTTGGTAAGCGGTGACTGCGGTGAAAACGGACTCGGGAAAGATATACGTCCTGTATTCCTCCGCTTCCAAATCCAGGATGGATCCCCCATGCTCTCGCCATTTCACCAAATGGATCCTCGGCTGGTATCGATGCATGGAGTTCAACACGATCTGAAATAAAAGTCAACAGTTAGACATTTCATTCGGAAAATAATTCACAATGGCGGAATTTCCCATAAATTGCAGAGCATTTGTCAAATATGGCAGAAACGGAGGAGTTAACAGTTCGCGCATTGTTCATAATAACTTCGCGTGATGCACGAAAATCGAATTTCTCTCTCAGAAGCCAAAGAAGAAAACACAAATCTCATTGATTTTCAACTTTCTCACCATTTTTATTCGTTTCCTGTTTAAAAAAAAATCTCAATCAGAATAATTCTGAATGGGGTTACAGTATTTCGAATGCAGTAAAATTCCGATAAAGAATTTGTTTTTTCTTCAGCAGTGTTGAAGAAACACTAGAGTAATGGACGACAAACGACATACCCACTTCTGTATGTATGTATGATTATCCTCCGATCGGATGGAGATGTAACCCTTTTGTATCCACACGGGGAAGGGAAACTGCTGACGGATTCTTATCGGAATCGGAATTAATTTTTCAAAGTATTTAACGAGGCTAATCTGAGAGGGAACGACCGAAACCGCCGACAATGTTTCTTTTGACCTCTGTTACGGCTCGTAATAAATATTCAGGTGCTAAAAAAGCAGAAAATTTACGATACTTCGACGAAATGCTTTTTCCAAATTATTAATTTATCGCGCTACGTGACGAGGGTCCAGCATATTTTAAGTGTCCGACGCGGCTAAATTTTCTTTCTATTCTGTCAACTCGTTTTCGCCCCCCCACTTTGATCACAATGTAATGTTCCTCCAATAAATTATATTCAATCATAATATATAACTTATTTATAAGAGATCGTCCACACTTTGGATATTGATAATAATATAATAATTTACCCTTATCTCTCCCGAGGGCGTTAAGGGAGTATAAGCTACAATTTTTTTACAAATAGAGTAATGCAACAACTAATTCTTTTTTTCTTTTTTATAAACATCAATCAAAACAGAGTTATAAATTAGGTACAGATTCAAAGATAAAGTATAACTTTTAAATTAAATAAAATATTCAGAATTAACGAATTTAAATATGGAGATTATAGGTTAGATAAACAAAAGATTAAATAAATATCATAACGGAAATTGAATAAAATCTTATCCAGTCGATAGACTTAAATATAAAATTATAAGTTAAATGAATAAAATATTAAATAACACAGATTAAATAAATGTCATAAGAAAAAATGAATAAAAATTATAAATTATAAATTAAATATAAGATAAATATAAATTAATGAAATAATATAAAATAAACATAAAATATAAATAAATTATAAATTATATATAAAGTTATAAGTTAGATAAACAAAACATTAAATAACATAGATTAAATAAATATCATAATAACAATTGAAAAAGAATTATAATTTAAATATAAAATAAATATAAATCAATGAAATAATATAAAATAAATACAAAATAATGTAAAATATAATTACAAATTAGGATATATAATTATAAGTCAAATGAATAAAACTTACATAACATACATTAAATAAATATTATAATAAAAATTAAATAAAATCTTATCAGTCAATAAGTTAAATATAAATTATTTAA
>JAQIBA010000263.1:0-40180 GCA_028293925.1 Brueelia nebulosa
TCAGAGGTTAAATTGGACTCCGCCTTAAAAGACCTGAAAAGTTTTGCGCTCTTTCTAATCCCCTAAACTCGCTTATTTGGCCTGAAACTTTCGGTGTGAATGGTGACACTTTATCTGTTCTTTTGAATTCAAGATGGGTTAGATCAGTGATGGCCAACCCATAGACCACGGACCATATCCGGCCCGTGAAGGTGTTGCATGTGGCCCGGTCATTCATTCCTATATTCACACATGTATTTGGTGATTTTAGTCCACTCTAATTTTTAAATAAAGAGTTATTCTAATATTAGAATAACTTTCAATGGGTGAATAACTTCAATTTTAAATTTACGGGAACGCTTTCGAATCCATTCGGTCATATAAGTCAAAAGGACTGCTTGCATAAAATGTTGTAAAAAGGGTAAAGCCGGAAAAAAGAGGTAAAGACAATAGCCGTGAGAGCAGGAACGTAGAGAAAAGAAGAAAATGATAAGAAAGAGAAAAGGAGAAAAAGAGAAAAGGGGAAAAAGAGAAGAAAGAGTAACACCTAATTTTAAAAATCCATATTTAATTTTCGCATACGTTGTGGCCCGTCAAATTACACCAAACTCAACTTTGGCCCGCACATTATCAAAGTTTGGCCATCACTGGGTTAGATAAATAATGAATGTAAGAAATTTATGACTAAAAAAGCTCACGGAATTATTTTTTATTTGATTTTAAACAATCGGCTCAACTTTCGAAGCAATAAACACTGAGTTTGGGTTCTTCCAAAGCCTTCGAAATTCTACATTAACAAAAAGCAATTAGTTCGAGTAACAAAATTGGGAGATCAGTTATTCACAAAATCAACAAAACTGGGACTTCTAAATGATGATAACTATATTTTAATTTATTTTAATAATTTGATTTTTTAATTAATTATCCTAATTCTGGTTATTTATTCTTTATTTCTTATTTTCTGTTCTCTTTTTATTATTTATTATATACTTTTCTGTTTATTACCTATATTATTATATATTTTCTGTTTATTTATTTATTACACTCGCCATCTTTATTTATTTTTATTTGTCTCCTGTTCTCACATTGTTTTTTACTTATTTATTTATAAAGACTTATTCCTTACCGTTACTTGTTATCTATTAATAATTATTTATCTGTCATCTAACTCTAATACTATCTGTTTTAATTGTTGTTCATTACTACTGTTATTTATTATTGTTATTTATTTATTTATTAACTTTCTACAAGATTCTAGTCATTTCCTAGTCATTCATTGCACATGCTCCCTCTCGCATAGCAGAAGACAAAATACAAGTTAATAAATTTAAAAAATTCATACACATTTTATAAAAATTTGGTATTTTGTATCTTTAATGCCCGAGGGCAAAATAAAGTATTTATTGTATTTTAATACAAAATACATCGGAAATTAATTGGTCTAAAGTGACAGAAGAGCAGAAGTTCATTTTAAAAAAAATAAAAACCATAAAAAACCAAAACCAAATGATAACTTTCACAATAGTCGCGAAAGTATTTGCAAACTGATAAATCAGATAAGACTTTCTGTCGGCGAGAAAATTATAAGACAAAAACCTCAAACGGAGAAAGCCGCCAAAACGATTTAGTTTTGCGTCTATAAAGATATCGCTTTGATAAGCCGAGAAAACGCAGTAATAGAAAAATCGTCTTTAAACGACCGCAAACCGAAAAAACCTTTTATTAGGTGAGGAATTCCTTCAGAAAACTGTGAAATGCCTTTGTTTCGAATGCCTCAAATCTCAGCTCCGTTTTCTCACAGATAACGAAAGTTTGTTCTTCACTCAACAGACAGTTCCCAGACGAACATTCCCAAAAGTATTTACTTTTCAGACGCGCCCAGCCTTTAACGATTTCTGAAATGTATAATGAGAAGATTACACGAATCCGATGAGATTTCCCGCCAAAAACCACTGACATTGACCGTGGAATTGACAAAATGAGTTCTCGTGAATTCATATTCCCCCTATTTACCTCACGCGGTTCAAATTCAATATCTTATGTCAATACGTAAAAAAATAGGTGCGAAGATAACGATTTTGGAACGACCGAAGTTCGTGACTTTTGCCCGGAAAGGTGCAAAGAAACGATACAGTCTGTTACGTAACCAAACTTTCTGCCGAATCCATTTCAACTTACCACATTCGTTTGTCTGCACTAAAATCATGAGATACCCGCAATGCCCTCCCACGTGCACTAAATTACATCGGGAGCAGCAGCAGTTCTTACACGTGTCCGACTGCGGCTCGAATAGGGTGAGATCGAGGCCCTCCATGTCCGTGTCAGTTTCATCCCCCTCGTTGTCGTACTCCCCGCAGGTGTCAGAAAACGGTTCGAAATCGTCGATGACGACCTCATCGTCGTCGCACTCGAACTGGCATCCCTCCAGCAGGTCCTCGACGGACTCTACATCGACCTCGACATCGGAATAATCGATGGGGTCGAGGTAGTCTCTCCAGGATCCTCGAACTTTGGTCACCTCCAGCTGAGGTGAGCCGGGGCGACGGATCGCTTCGACCTCTCGAAAACGCTCCATCGGAAAGGGTTATCAATTTGTCCATCACAGTACAGTTTCGTCCGATTTATGTATTGCACTTTTCCGGAAAATTCGTTCACATCTTCATATTGTACTGTTCACAATGGAAACCTAATAGAAAAATTACACCTCTTGGAAATACTCCACTTCCAGGAATAATTTTTGAACTTGCATTTTCCCAGGAGCATATCCCGGGAATTCCACAAAAAATGACTCCGAAATACGCTAAAAACTCCCACCTTGACAATGGTTGAGGGGAGGGGCAGTGTTGCTCATTTTGAGAGGGCCTATTCCGCTGAAAAGCGAAATCCAAAAGCGTTTCGTGCAGATCAAGCACAGCCACGCACGTGCATCTTGAAAATTGGTTTCGGTGGCTGCTAACACAACGAAAACTTTACTTTTTAAAACCGTGTCAATTGCTAATTATAGGAAACCCATAAGAAAATTCTTAAATTGCTGGTCGGAGCTCAAAGTGGCGTTTAAGTCGCGCCCCGCGTTCGTGGAATAAGACAAAGATCAACACTAAATGAAATATTATAATGAGATGAAGGGCTCTGCCCCTGTGGGCCCAATTAAAACCCTTCGATGAAACACGTCAGAATAATGTAAGTTCCCATCATTTAGGGCAGATCACGTTTGGAGAACGAAATAAAGTCATAAATGCATCAAAATTAGCGGGGGGTTCCAACGTGCGGAAAAATAACAATGGCCAACCGCGAGCTTATAAGGACAAATCGCTGCGGCCATATTGAAAACGAAGGACATATCGAGCTTTTCCATATTTGAAGGCCTCCGTAATAAATGCATTTACTATGATGTGAGACTGCCCGGAGGAGGTGGAAGTGGGAAAATGACTTGACGGAAGCTTTGTTGCCTGAGGAACCAAAACCCGTTTGTTTTTGAATTTACATAAACAATATTATTTTAAGTAAAAATTCTCTGGGACAGGTTATAAGCTCTAATAAATATGCAAGCTAACAAAAAAAAGAGAAATATTCTCCTGGGAACGTTTCCTATTTACCTTACAAATGGGACATTTACTGTTTACGGACGGCCATTGTTCTGATACGGGAGGCCACGAATTCGCACATTCCGAATACAACCGCAGGAGGACCTGAAAATTTCGAATTAGAACCCCGCAGACGATATAAAAAATGACAACCGACTTTGACAGCGAAAGATGGTTCGCCTGACAGCCAAATGAATTACCGACAACTGTGGGAATCTGCTATAATATTTGTTCTTAGGGTTCCCTGCTTTTTTAGCAATTGTAAGAAAATTTCTACCGTTCGGTTGATTAACCCGAGGAGATTTTCCGGAATACATTCTGGAATTCTATGGATGACCGACGAGAAATTCACTAAACTCGGGGACGAGTTTTCCATCCGAATATAAAACCGAGGAAGTTATACGACATTAATCCCCCCAGTATGTGACCCCGAAGATTTACAACTCAATCAAAAAAAAAACGCCGAAAATCGAAATTAATAGCTTGGCAAAACCTGAACCAAATACCTGAGGACCGTTTGTACTAAAAAAAAAAAAAAACCTCGGAGATTCTTGTATATCCAGCTCCTTTATTGATTCTTTACGATTCGATCCGGGCCGGGATAGGAAAGCCGGTGTAAATCGTTCGCCTTATCTGTTTGCCCATTTTTTCTTCTTTGTCCTCAGCAGCTGTGAGTCAATCTTGTGTTAAATTCCTCCCTTCGGCTCTGATAACGGAACAATGAGTGAAAATCAGGTGAGCCCGATTGAAGACGACACGTGAAAAAAATAGAAGAATTATCCGAAGTCGAGTGAAATATCCAAATTTTGTATGCGACAGCTCAATTATAATTAAGAGGTCACTGAATAAGCTGTGGGCGTTGAGAATATTTAAATTCCGAGAGGTTCGACGGCAGAAACTTCCGCAGAGTCTGCTAATTACGACTCGGTTTAATGAATTTCCCCCCCAATTTCCATCGCACGATCCCGACTTTTGCTATTTGCGGTGGTACTTAAGGTGTGCTGCGAGCACTGCAGATCCCGTTAATGACTTTGTCATCGCATTCTCGTCCGCGAGACCCGAAGAAGAAGGTCGAATTCTGAGCAAATTGCTTTTTAATGGCCAAATGACAGTACTGAAATTTCTCGTAACATTATTAGAAATGATTATTTCCTCCGTTTTGCTGCAATGAGAGAGAGAGAGAGACGAACGCGAGGCTATAAATAAGGAGAGTTCGACGGGGGCACGTCGTTCCATTTAAAAAAGAATTCATTTTTCTGGAATTCATACGGCGCTTTCTTGGTTACCTTGAACCCCGGCTTTCTGTGATGTGTAATGTTCGGCGCCACACCCCCTCCCCCCCGCCCCGTTTTTCTTCGTGAGCAAACAACTTTACTGACAGCGCCTTAAGCAAGTCTTTCATTCCGAATGCAATACCGGAGGTGTCTTGTGGGTTCCGTTCCCATACTGGGAAATCAACGAGTAGGGTATTAAAAAACCTTTGTATCTGCTATGACTGAAACAGCCATACATAAACACTCGAATACTTATTAATACATAAATATACGTTAAATACAGGAATGTTTGTATTCCGGAATAACAAAAAATGTTAAAAAGTGAAGTCAGCGAACAGTGTCAAAGTGGATTTCCGCAAATTTCGGTGAACGACAACAACAGACTTTTTAAATAACTCCACACACGATCAAATCAAACCTCACATCACCGCACTTTTTTTTATCCCGAATGAACATCAGAATCACCGATCGAGATGAGATGAGTCTAATCTCTTGCTTGACCTACAATACAAGACAACTCAGTTCCTACTAACCACCAACCGATGGAATACCAGCGCTCATGCCCGATGACTGAAGCGAGCGATGATGCATTAACACTGCACCCATCGCGGCTGCACTCGCATTGTGTTAATAAACATCTCTTTTGTACTGTACCGCAATGTCACACACTGTACACTCTTCTCATCTGGACGAGCTTTCGACAGACCGAAGATAACTCCGGTGATTGCGAATTCTTCAGCTTCAATCAGTTTGAGAACGGTCGACTTTTGACCAAAATTCTTCTCTATTTTCTATTAATTTTCGTTTTGATCACTTTTTCTTATTATTGCGTCGTTTCTTTTAACTTCTTCCCAGAGAACTTCGAACTCTGCAAAAAATTCGAACCTTCTCAACCTTTCCCTTCGACCTCACTAATCTCTGTTACCAACCGAAGATAAACGCTGAGTTGGTATAGCATTAAAGCTCCTTGTACGGAGTAACGAAATTACAGCTTAACATGTTGCACGCAATTTATGGGAATTTTCTTGGGAAACGTGTAAATACAAACAAAACTTTTTTCCCCCCCTGAGGGAAATCCTTAAATTTCGCCTTCAAATTATGTGATAGTGCAGTGTTTCCTGTCGAAAATAAAGTGATCAAATTATGATACTGAAAGGCAACACTTTTTCAGTGTTGCTCTTTCACCCGGCGAGTGTTGATCATTACCGGTGGGTCATCACTCTGATTACTTTCTCGGCGTGCAACCACATTCGGATTCTGTTTTCGCTAATAACCGATCAATTTGACCTCGTTTTGGGATTTTAAAGAAGCAAATAATCAGCGGTCGCAGATCCGTCATTTGATTTAATTAAAAAAAGGGAATGATTATGCGAACCGTCTTTTCCATTTCACTCGCAATTCAAATATCATTCCTTTCCCCAAAAAAGATTACGATGCACATTCAACTCGACATTTTCATCCAAATTATTTTAATTAGAGCACGGCCTTAGCTCAGTGTGTTAAACGCCTGCTCGCTGAGAAGTCGGACGGGGTTCGACTCCCAGCGGCGGTGGGTATTTTTCTAAGGCCGTTCTCCCTCGCAGATGATTGGTCAGCACTGCGAGGTACCTAGACCACTGCTGGGAGGACGGAATAACGTGGTGTTGCGCCTGGAAAGTCTGGCAAAACACTACGAAATTCCGCCTCCTTCACCTGCATTCACCTGCGAACAGCTCGGTGAAGTACTGTCAGTGGACTCGCCACCCGCTACAGTACCTGACATGTTCATTCAGGCGCTTTGCAAGCGAACAAAATGTTTCGCAAAAACCCCGCGACCCTAACGGAAAAAGCGGGTTAAAGAAAAGTAAAGTAAAGTAAAGTTATTTTAATTAACGCAATGGCTGCCCCCCCCCTCCCCTCCATTAACCGTCTATGCGCGGGTTTTATGCCTTTTTCTTCTCGCAGAATAGCAATTTTTATTTATCATCCGAATCTATCTTTTCTTTCCGAAGAACTTACGCTAATAAGATGGATTCAGTGAAAAATAATTACACTTGAGGTTTCTCCGTCTTATCGTTTCAATCATCTGAACGAGTTACCACTGCAATTAAGTTTTGAGTTAATCAAAAATTTGAATGTATGAAAAATTTATATTATTCGAGTTCCGCTCCTCCCCTCTTCCGTTTGGGCTCATTATGAGGAGAATCCTGTTTTCTTGAAAATGTCTGATCGGTTATTGAGAGTGAGTACGAATAAAAGAAAAGAATTTCACAATTACAATGAGACAAATAGTAATAATAAATATTATAAAGTATGAAAGAAAATAATGGCGGAGAAATATGCAAAATAATTAGAAATCGTTATAAAATTCTTAGATAAAATATTATATAAAATTCCTCTCTCTCTCTCTCTCTCTCTGTTTGGCTTAAATGTTCCTCACTGTGACGCTTCTATAATTTTCCGCTAACTCCTTTCTCATTTAGAATTTCACTTTGATAAACCGAACAGCCGACTGTCTGGACTTAATCTAAATACGGATCTCTCCGACCCTCGAGTTCGACCCCGAAAAATGGTCCAACACACTCATTCTCGACGCAGAGGTAAACTTTCTTTAATAAAAGTTGTTTCTATTCGAGAGCCGATTCATCCGAGACCTTTGCAGTGTTTCGACTACTGTCACGCGCTTTCCATACCGAAAAAGAGCCGACAAAGGACCGAAACCATTATGTTATTCACTGAACAAATGCTCCCTTCTTTTTACTCAGGAGGACCCAACTGTACAGGTTGCCCTGCCGGAGTGATCGGTTTTCGAAAGCAGGTTTGACGGGTGAATTTGGAACATTTTCGTAGATTTCTCTCGAAGGGAAATTGTTTTGATGTTTCAGTAAAACCCACGCAAGAAGAAAATGACCACTGACCCAAAGAAGAGAATGACGACCATAGACTCAAAGTAGAAAAAGACCACCATAGACTCAAAGAAGAAACTGACGACCATAGACTCAAAGAAGAAAATAACGACCACAGACTCAAAATCCAAATTACAGAATTAATAATTTAAATTACTAATTAAATAAATAAATAATTTTAAATAATTACAAATAAATAAATAATTAAATAATAATTAAAATAAATACAGTAGCGCTCAAAACTATTTTGACACTACAAAATTTGTCGTTTTCCACCCGAAATAGTTACTTGCAAAGTGAAATTTCATTAAAATGCTTTACAACAATTATAAATATAATTTTAATTAAATAACAGAAGAAACAAAGACTTTATTTTAATAAATAGAACTAAGTAAGAGTATTACAGAAAAAGCGGTAGACTATGAAAAATTATATATTTTGTATATTTTATTAATTTAATGAGACACATATATATTATTAATAGTATTTATAACTAAATAACACAAAAGCATAATAAAATAATTAAATAAGAAACTATAAAATTCTGTATTGTCAAAATACTTTTGAGCGCTACTGTAATTATAAATTAAATAAATTTAAAAAAAACCATTCCACAACGGCAGAAGAAAAATAATCCGGGGAAAATGTTCAGCACCCAGAAAAGGAACCAAACTCCCCAAAGAAGGTTCATGTATAATAAAACCGTTTCAATTCGTTCAGCCGGGATTGTGCTTCTTCGTTCTTATAATTTTTCAGCAGTCGATGACAATGAAACATCGATGCGCCGACGAATCAAATTATACGACGGAAGGCGGTTTACCTTGAAAGCTTTCACACTGCATTTTTTTTTTAGTGTAACAAAAATAATATCGAAATCAGGTGTTTAATATATGTAACGCTAAGCGAAATCGATTTTATACTCGGAATAACTAAAACTGAGGTTCCCCGAATTAAGCATAAATATTTCCAATAGAACGGGGATAACTGCCCAAACTCGCATTCCACATTTCCCGAACTGATCGGAGTATAAAAAGCGACAGTTTTAACTTTCTTTGACATCGACATTAATGACTCCCCGCGGGAGACACGTGGAGAAGCGAGGACCACGCGAATGACATTCGAAACACGTGGGCACTGTCGAAAATAAATGTAAATCAACAAGTGGGTAATAGCACTGCGAAGACTCCTCTTTTCGACGAATATAAAAACAATCGTTTTCTTTTCATCGGTCCAGTTTCATTCGGGCCGGTTCCGAAGAAATCCAAATCATCCAGTTTTGCTGAAACCGATTAAAATAAACCATCAGAAACTCTGGAGGCAGATGTTAACAATGATTCGAGAATTACTGCTGACGTGTGTGTGGGAGCTTTAACGATGTTTTCAGTCTCGAAATTTATTTTACTTAATTTCCCCGAATTGTCAGACGCTCATTTTCATAATCATTCGCAAAATGCGGAGGTTCTTTGTTTTAGAATAAAAATCTAAAGCCAATTCAGAACAAAATAATACCGTCTCAAAGGGTTTGCTGAAATGTCATCGTTAATTTAGATTTCTCCTATTCGTTAATTAGTTTTGAAGAGACATCGGTAAAATGGCTTAAGTCGATTTTAATTAATAAATAAATAAAAAGAAATTTTAAATCTCATAAGAAATGTCATCAATCAAAACGAACTATGCGAAAGCCTTGTAAGGTATAATAGAATTCATTCGAGTTTATTGCTCTTCGGCCGGTCATTTGACCCGGGAGTGTTTCGAGAATTCTGAAATTTGTTGCACACGAAGGGTACGTCATGTAAGGGCCGACAGGGCTGACAGAACGCAAAAAAAAAAAAAATGTGAAATCCATGTGTCGTGACGCGAAATATTCGGACGTGTAATTCGCGATGGCCACTGCATGACTGTTCCAAAAGAAGCTGTTTGACCGGATGAAAATAATGCAATATCATTCGTCGATTGCTGCCCCGATGACGTCTCCATAATTGCATGACAATAAAAATAAGTGTGTGTGTGTGTGTGTGCGTGCAAATCGGTGGAGATGATCTCGAGATGGAAAATCATTGACTCACTCTCGAATAATGTCACATAAAACCCGTGTTGGTTACTAATCGTTTATGCGGCACCAACATTTGCTCTGAAACATGAGAAGGTACAATGTTTACTGGCACAAGTCTTTTACTTCCCCCTCCAACCGAGTCACGAAAATCATTCCGATCCACACGCCTAATAACCCGAATCATTCTCCAAATTCTAAAATTGCACGTTTCCTCCTCGGAGAGCAAATAAATAATTAGGTATGATTTTTAAAACAAATTAGCATGTTCGGGATTCCCTGACGAAACCGTAATTAATCACAGACGAGAACCGGGAAAGGAAAGCATAAATAATCCGAGACTAATTTCTGCAACGACTGAACTTGATGTTATATCACATCGGCCATTGAAAAAGTGCTTGCTTGACCTCTTGCAAGGTATGAGAAAATAGTGGCTGACCGAGCACTCGGTTGAGCGGGTCCGAAGACAACAACGTGCAGAATTCGAATAAATTCGGTTGCCCAAGTTTGAAATCGTACCTTAATTACACTTAACGGTATTAGATCGTTTCCCTTTAATCTGAAATGTCCGCGTACGCATTAATTGAACTTGGTGAAACCTCTCAGGTCGACTGCCCGAATCAATACCGGCAATGGATTCATTCGATAAAAGACTGTAAAAAGACCTACCATATTAGTTTTTACGGTTTATTATGATTTAGGATTGAAATAAGCAATAAAAGAGAAGATTTAGAAGGACAATGGGAAAATGTCAGGATTACTTACCCCGTTTTCCCGGTAAAAGTCCCGTGAAAAATCTGTTCAAAATGACCGTTGCAAGGTTTTTTTCAAAATGTCAGATCCTCTAGTTCCCAACTGGAACACCGCAGCGCTGCGGTGGTAGCATAGAAGGCCGTGACTTTTCGTATTAAATATTTGGAACTCCCCTAAAGAGATACAGCTTCAAACTGATTAAAATGAGAAAATCGGCAAATGAGTTTTCTCACTGGGCACCAGTCCCGATTAAATGACTCGTTTTTTACTAGCAATGAAAAAAAAAACCAAGGAGAGTAATGAAAAAAGCCAACGGCAAACAACAGGTGAGTGACTGCTGCCTGATCTTGAGGCTCATAACGGTATTATTTTCGCAACTCTCGCTTAAACAAAATGTATTTTCGCTTTAATTTTCGCACATTTTATTTCGCGATGGGGCAAAAAATTGAAATTATCACTTAAACTCCTGGTTGAAATTTTCGGTTACGAAATTTGAGACTCAAACTTGGCGACACCTTGCGGAAGAAGAATGAACTAAATGGTTGAAAATTTGTCCGATAGGAGGTGGAAACGTTTACAAAGGAAATTAAATTTTTTCCTGAAGTTAACTCCGAATGAACGTGATCTTTTGAACGATTTGTTATCTTTTCATTCGAAATTCAACGTCGGGGTTGAACGTAAAACAAAAGTTTTCATCCAAATATGTCTCCAACGTGAATTTACCGAACCGAAAGAACAGAATTTCGCGATTCTTTCCTTTGTCGCCATTCGGGTGATGTTTCAACGTCTTTCGAGTGTTACGTATAAACCTGACAATTTTGGGGTCAAGGAATTCATGAGAGGTTTTGGTCTGGGAGAGCAAACCGATGCTCAAACATCACCAGCTGCTATACACGTTGGAAAAAAGCCGAAAGAGCGACTCCTTTGGGAAGTTTGCAGACCTTGACGGCGGCTTAGATATTATATCCGAATTAATTAACATAAGAAGGGGTCGACGTGGTAATGATGTCGCCTGGAAACGTCCTTCGCATTGATTGAAAGTCTGCCGACTCGTCAAAACCTGACGGCCAAGCTTATGAAGCAAAACGTGGGTGCAGCTTACGACATAAACAACCCGCGACGTGAAGAGGCACTTTCCAACTTTCGATTTTCAAATATTTTTACATTAAAAAACGGTAAATAATCCGCTTTGGATAACCGAAAAAGAAAGTGTGCGGGACGAACTCAAAACCGGATTTTATACCTCGTAAACGCTGCCACCATTTTTTTTTTTGTTTTTAAATTTCCTACCGAATAAAGGAGGTCAATTTTCTCCTTGAAAAAAAATAAAATAAAAGAAAATAGAAGCCGAATTCCTATTGTAACATCCATCAGCCGTGGAATTTTAATTGAGGCGGTGGCAATAACCTCGGAATATCTTTTTTGCCCCTTTGGATAATCGAAAAACAAGGCCGAATTGAAAAACAATAGTGAAACGGGAGTCGCCAGAAAGTGTTGAAAATGATTAATACATTGTCCGTGGAGCTCGGAAGATTTCAAAAAGGAAATCCGAAACGTTCATGTGATACGCCAAAGGGCGAAATTCAAAGGATACGACGTGGACCGACCGACAATGGTCTGATTTTTCGTCCTCGTTTAATTAACTTCGACAGACGTTCGTTAATTAACCCGGAATTTGCTTAAAGCTGACTTCCACCACATGGGGGCACACGTTTCTGTTGTCTCAAATCTGTTTGCTTATGTTTCTCACTTCGCGAGGACGAAACCCGATACTGATGGAAGGAAAAGCAGACAAACCCGAAACATTTGCCCCCGAGTTCTGTTTTTCTTGTGATTAGCCATCCACTCGAGCGCCGCGCTCATTACGATTTATCTCCTCCCTTCGCCCTAACGCACTCGTGGCACGATCATGTCAAGTGGGGGTAATAAAAGTGTCGACACGCTATCTACATGTTTGCGAGTTTATGGAACAGCCGGCATATTTATCGGCGGAAGAATCGAAACGAGTGAGAGATAAAGCAGGTGGGTCTGAGGGACACGGAGGCTTTCGGATTGTGGACGATGTTCCATTTGTCCAAATAAAAATGTCGGAGACGAACATTTTCTTTGGGTTTCCCCGTCTTTCCTTTTTATTAGGAACTACGGGGTTTCGCCCTCGCTGGGACTTGGGACTGTATATCTACATCTATACTTTAATATCAGATACAATAATGCATTTCCTGAAAAACTGAATGCACCTTGATAATCCCATTGCACTAAACCATTAAATTTATGTACAATTTTTGAACAAACAGTGCATTTATTTATGAAAAATAACAACTACATAATCATGTGTCGGTAGAATATAATGAGTTTGAACAAAAGTAAATGGCAGTGGAAGAAAGTTTATTGAGGCTCGTGTCATTTTTTTTGTCCTGTCTGTATCGTACTTTTTTGTAGTTAAGTGTTAAGTTGTTGTGGTTTACTTACGTGTAGTTGTAAGTACATTGTTGTAAGGTAAGTTACTTTTGTGTAAAGTACTATCGTACTTTTGTACTGCCCAAATCGTACTGAGTCCTAAAAATTAAGATTTTAAGACTGAAAAAACTACTAACGCTAAACCCACTCTAACTAATATTCTATCAATTCTACAACAAATGTCTCTGAAAATCTGAAAAACACTCCGAAAAACCACTACCACTAAATCCACACAAACTAATTACTATCAAATCTAAAAATAATTCGCTGAAAATTAAGTGAAAATTAATGCACAAAGAATATAACCATCAGCAACGTGGATGCATTCAGTATTTCTGTTATAATAATATCGAATGTGGAGCCCCGAATTCCTGGTTCCCAAATCCCAAATTCCATTAATTCCCCTTGCCACTGAACTCAAAGTGGCCCCGAACCCCAAACAAAGAACATCAACCCTTTAACATGAGAGTAAGGAATTCGTAAAGTTATCTAAACCTAAACAGGTTTTCCGGAGATTTCTCAGCTTTTGCTGATTTTCGAGGAATGAGACACAGCGCTAGATCCTTCTTTGGAAAAATGTCGCGTCTTTTGGAAAAAGTCCGGTCGAAATCGGTTCGAGTGGTTCCTTAGATCTTAGGCAACAAACAACGGAGTGCACACTCACACAAATAAGCAATCTGAGAAAGTTATTGGGTTTAAATTGGCAGCTTTGGGTTTTACTACAAAAGAGATACCCAAAAACAGTCTCTCCGCTCTTCCATTTGTACCCTAAACATACTCCAAAAGAGTAACTTACACTTTGCGTAAACAACCTCCACAGTTATCTCTTTCCCTCAATCACTTCTGCACTGCTTAAAGATACAACAAACCCAAAATTCTGTTTCAGTACCGTCCGCAGATTGTAAACAAACCTTGCGAATGTTCTATGATGTTCCAGGATTCTAATGCGATTTCCTCACGTGATCGTGATAAAATCACTGCACGCATGAAACTGCCCTCATAAGGGCAGTTTTTGAGTGCTTATTTCCTTTTTCTCGCACTCTGGTTTGAACTGCAATGTTTCCTTTTGGGTTCGTTTATAGTCTCATTCCACGCGGAGGAGAAAAAGTAATTTCAACCCCAGAGGAGATCCTTCTGGCAAACAGTCAGCACTCGTAAATTACCAAGGAGAAAGATGATCACGTGAAAATTAAAATTATCAATCATTCGCAGCCGCCCGTACTGTCAGGGGAAATCCCCAATAATAATTTCCGATAAAGAGGAATCCTTTTCCCGAATTATCCAAACCAAAGCCACAACTGCACGTGGTGGTTACAATTCCGACAGACGGGCGTTTACAGTATAAAAAGCACCACGTGGTATGTTGTGTGTGTGTGTGCCTCCCCTCCCGCCTTGTTTATTTACTCTCTTTAATTATAAAAAAAAAAATTCAATAATCGTGACAGGTCCTTCACGAAGACACGGTTCTCTTTTGGTTAGATTGTATCGTTCGTATAATAACCTTCTGGATTATGATGTGACTGTCCGCGGGGAGTCCGCGATTAGGAATCGTCGGTATTTGTTTTCCTTTAAAAACACACACGTTTCGTTTTTGTTTTAAATGTATTTATGAGTGGGAATAAGTTTTGTGATACTTTTCCTGCAGAAATTCTCCGAGAAAGTAAGATCTTAAAAAGGGGGGAAATTTTTCCTTTGTTCGAAATGGAAACCGCACATTTGAATTCGTGTTGAAGTGATTGTAAGATTGCAGGTAATTATTTTTTAACCCTTTGTACTGTTTTTAGGGTTTTTTCTCCCTTTTGTTCACAGTTATTTTCGTGTATTCTTCTCCATTTTTGCTTCTTCCCATTCTTCTGATTATCTTTTTCTTCTCTGTCCTTTATTTTCTCTTTTATGTTCTTTATATTCATCTCCTTTATATGCAGCTGCTCTTACTATTACATTATGACTATTTTTGTTTCTTTGGAGCTCTTCTAAACATCTTTTTGGTAGTTCTTTTCCTTCTGTTTCCTGTATATACTGTATATTCCTGTATAATACTAATAATAATATATATTTTTGACTTATATACAGATTTATCAAATTACAGAAATCAAAACTTACAATTCTCTTTCTTTTCTCTCTTCGTAGTATTCTTCGCCATTTTTGCTTCTTCCCCATTCTTCTGATTATCTTTTTCTTCTCTTTCCTTTATTTTCTCTTTTATGCTCTTTATATTCACCTCCCTTATATGCAGCTGCTCTTCCTTTCCATTTCTCTTAACTATTTTTCTTTCTTTGGAGTTCTTCTCTGCAGTTCTTTTCCCTCTGTTTCCTGTATTTTCATGTAGTATTTCGTCTACAAACATTTGGATGCATCTTTTGATATTGTTTCACAAAATATCACACCACAACCCTATCACAGGTTGTAATATTTATTAAAATTTCTCATGCTTTCCACATATAAATTGATAAACCAATGAGATTTTATTATTAAAATACTGTACGTTTGTTTGCTTATAAATATTTTTCAAGCACTTGTAAAGTGTTTGCCGAATTTGGCCGCAATCGTCTCGAGTTGCTCATTTGCATGCAAGCGAAAAAGGCCTCGAGTGCAAAGGGTTAATACTCAACGGATATTTCGACCCGAAGGGTCACAAAACTCAACCATTACATATTTTTAAATTATATAAATAACGCCCCGTATATAACTTTAATAACTGCTGTAATTATAATGTTTCACTCAGTCCTTCCTCGTTCCCGTTTTCTCGGCCTTTCTGTTCGACTTGTTGCCGAAAAGTTTGCCGACAGTCAATTTCCTATGTTTACCGACAACATGACAGTCAATATCCGGTGTGCGTCTATTGTCAAAAAAATTCTTATACGAAAAAAAAATTTTCCGATTATGGACTCTCAAAAAGCTCATACCTTTCAAATCGAGTTTTTTAATTATCCCTATTTAAGGTCATAACGGCTTTTCTGGTGCCGCCCCTTTATTTTTATTTTTTTTTTTACCGATGTTAGAAGGAAAAAATATTAAAAAGCGACAGCAGTCACAATACTATTGATGCAGTCATCGTCCTTAAATTGATTCTAATTAAACAAACTCATAACCGAGTCGGTTATATAGTGAGTGTATTATTATTATTTTTGTTTTGACTGGAAAAGTATAATAAAATGGGTGCACGTTAGTGACATGACTCAGAAATATGAGTATTTTTGGTAGTTTACGTCAGAAGTGGAATTATCAAGGTCGAAATTGTTCAGGTTTATTTATTTAATAATAATTAAACGAAATAATGCAATGCTTTCAAACCGTTGGAAAACACCCTTATCGGCAAATTCGATAACATTTTCTCAACTCGCGTTGCTTTTTTTTATTTGAAAAGAATTCGTTCGAAATCTGGAATTTTCCAATTGAATTTCAATTTTCAATTCGGAAACTTTCCGACGATTGTCGGGAGAGCCGCCCTCTCAACCCTCGAAACTCCTCCGACAAAAGATGTGCACTGCGTTTCGTTTTGCAACCCTAATGTCATTACTTCGGACGTGTGAGCAGAAGGGTCGAAGCCTTCTCCTGCTGACTGTTAGAGGTCTTTAGGGGTGATTTATATAGAAATCCCGGGGAAAATTACTCGTTAAGTTTTCAATTAAGGTCGGGATGGTGCGGACTTTGGGGGGTGGGCGGTCCCAATTATCGCTTCGGGTTCTGTCTTCGGATTATCGTGTCATTTCAATTAAATTTCCTATGAGCCTTTTTAGCTTTCGACGATTAAGCTCTTTTATGGAAGCGAACGAAATGCCACTGTTTTTCAAAGACACACGAACTGGCGTTTTGCCCGATTAACCCCGTCCGTCAGCTTTCACATGTGAAACGTTTGAATAAGTATACACTCGCAGAATATTATTTTTGGCTTTTTCCAATAACACATGGAAAAAGAAATTGGAAGCTCGTAATTCGGTGACCTTTCCTTTTTTTTTACGGTATCACTCGGGTTTTTTGAAAATTGAAGAAAACAATTTACGGAGCATCGACAAAAGATGGGGGAAACCTCCCCCGACAAACTTAATTTTACACCCCGAACTCCAATCCTCTATTTCGGGTGAAAAACAGTCGAAACTAAATAAGGCAAAGCACCGGGGAAAAATCAAACGCGATCCGACTCCCAAAACCGGAGAGAAAGTCGTAAAGAATTCCGCTTCAATGAAAATCCAATTATTCACGAGGGAGAAAGAAGGAAGGGATGCAGGGGCAGCAACCCCCGTTATTAAAGGGTCGACATTTCCCAAAAAGCAGGGGATGAAAAAGGCGGCATAATCGAAGCGACATTCAATTGTCTTTCGACACCAGATGGCTCTTAAATCGCTGGGTTTTCCCGGACGGACGGAAAGACATGAGTCCCGCCTTTTTTTCGCGGCTTTGAAAAAATACAAAAAAAAATAAATACGAAAAGCAACGCTCTGTGAAATAGACGGACTCGAGAAGTTTAGGTAATAATACGCTGTTATCGCATAATAAATTAATAAAGCATCCGCGATTATGAGCAGTCACCATGACTGGTTAGATGATGCTTACGAGTACTTAAAAAGTGAAAGTACAGCGCAACGGTGAGAAAAAAAGGCGATCGACTGCTCTTTTCTCAGGCGGGATTTCTAAGGAAAGCAGTTTTATACCGTCTGTGGTTTTTCACTGAAGAGCTCCCCATTTATCCGTTTTGTGTGAAAGAGGAAGTACATTCGAAGTCGAGCAATGCGTTCGATATTTTATTGCTTACTCTGTGATTCTCCGGCCAACCTTGACCTTAACTAAAAGCATCAATCAGCGAAAGTCAATATTTGTTCGAGTAAAAAACGGATTATCCGTATTCCGATTGAAACAAATGGAGGGGACGACAAAAACTCCGATCTGGACTTTCCCCCTCGATTCCCCAATTTAGGGGCGAATGAATTACAACGTCTTTTCGGGGGTAAAACTGATGGGATTCCCCGAAAATAGAAGGATTTACAACGGCGGAAGAAAAGTGAATGATGATTTTCGGAAATATTCACGCCCTAGTGAAAGGCATTACGCGTTGGACGGACCATTTAATTTTAAAACCCCGAAATTAAGGTTTTATTAGTAATATTGTCATCGCCATATGGTTCTTCGACCGCGCCGCCCTCAAATTAGACCTATGCGGATGAAAATATCAATTTTATGCATGTCCGTGGGTGTTTTTTTATTGTGTTTCCGCCGGGATGTGTTTTATTTAATTAAAACGGAAGGGAAAGGCGCGTTTACACGTTGGACTTTAAAGGGGATGCATTATACGATAGGGGGAAAGGGAAAACAAAAGGAAAAAATTTGCAATTCAATATGAGATTAATCCTCCCCGGCCGCGTAACCCAGGAAATTAATGAAATTGTAATTTAAATGCTTTTTTAAGCCGGCTTGTCTAATAATCGGGGGATGCAACATAACGATAAATAAGTAGAAAGCTCCAAATGGTGAAGAACTGTGGCGCCCAATTTTTGAAATTCGATCTCGAGAAGCTTTAAGAAATTGATTGTAACGTCGAGATAAATTTCCAGACGAGCCGAATTAGAAACTCTTCCGACCGTGTAGAGTGATGACAGTTCCGAAATAAAAATTCGTCGAGGAATTTTTTTTATTTCAATAAGAGGGCGGTTATTCTGAGAGGTGGCTGTCGGTGGCTTCATTTCAATTAACGCCAATCAAACACCCCCCCCGACTGAATGTTCGGGGGGAGATTTCCTCTCCTCCCATAATGGCATTAGATTCAATGGAAAGAAATTACAATGACCGACCTAATGTTTTAAGAGTGAATCGTAATCGATGTGTTTAGAAGAAAAAAAAAAGACGCCCTAGAATTTTAATGTGAGACGTCTGACGGGGCCAAAAATGAGCCCACGCGCTCATCTTCCCGAAACAATACCCCATAAATTAAAAAAGGAAATTTTCTATTGTTTCAGGAACGTCTTACATTTCTACGCTTGTTTTTTTTCTCTAATTGTAATGCAGTTCTGGAAATAGTAACCAGCACAGGTTGGTTATTAGTTTTTACTTCAAAATCAAACGCACTTTTCTTCCAAAAATCCGCCTCAGATTTTGTTCTGTTTTTCCATTTAAAAAAAAATCAGAACAGAATAAAAATACACAAACTTACTGAGCGCATTTCCCCGAAGAAAAACCGATAATGAGAGATTTGAAAGACAATTATAATAGAATAATATATACAATGATTTGCAGGGAGAAAAGGAAGAAATTGAAAAAAAAAATTACTGTAAGAAGTCGTTTTTTTACTGTATTTTTAGGAAATTTTTTTTGTACAGCAGTAGAGGCATTAGCCTTATATAGCAAAGTGAAAACTTTGTAAAAAATGATGGAGCAAAACACTGTAAAAAAGAGAGCAAAACTCTGTAAAAAAAGGCAAAACATTGTAAAAAAATGGTAGAGCAAAACACTGTAAAAAAACAGCAAAACATTGTAAAAAAAATGATAGAGCAAAACACTGTAAAAAAAGAGAGCAGAACGTTGTAAAAAAATGATAAAGCAAAACTTTGTAATTAAAAACAGAGCAAAACATTGTAAAAAAATGATAGAGCAAAACACTGTAAAAAACAGCAAAACATTGTAAAAAAATGATAGAGCAAAACACTGTAAAAAAGAGCAGAACATTGTAAAAAAAGAGAGGAAAACTCCGTAAAAAAAGAGCAAAACTTTGTAAATAGTTTTAAAATAAATAAATAAAATAAATTTAGAGGAATACAACACTCTCTGAACCAATACAATGTGTTAAAAGGCTAACACCACCACAGTATAGTTTCCATTGAAACATTAACCCAATCGTTGCACTGATTATACGTTCACATGAGTGATTTTTAATCATTTCAATACTGCTGACCCGACAAAACCTTACCATTCCTTCACGCTAAAATCTGTGTGTTACCAAAACTGTAACCCTCATTCTGGTATTTAGAGATTCTTATCTTGTAATTTTAAAGTGTGAAAGAAGAAAACGCCCGTTGCCTTCGATAAAACAAAAATTAGTGCACGTAAAGTTTTTATTTTATGCAAAAATCGATAACGAACTCAAACTTAGTCCAGTGACCTTAAACGAAGCTTTAAAACACTGCACCTGCGTTTAAAAAGCAGACGAAATGGAATGTTTTAAAAAAGAATCCACTGGATAATATATTATTAATATCTCGGACGCGAATTCGCGTGCATTCATTCAGGAGAATGAGACCGGGGAAAAAAACCGGAACCCGACCAAGGGAATCAACTTGTTCTCAGCATCATCCGACATTTTCACCTCATCTTCCCCCTCGTATGCGAGGAAGCCAATGAATCATTCCGCCCCTTCTATCGGTTGACGACAACCTCATGCTGAAAGAAAACATCGTGACGCAAACCTGTCTCACACCCCTATCATTACGACGGCGATTTCGCTAGCGTTGATTATGTCACTTCATTCTTCTCTCGGTGTTCCTTTGCACTTACCTGAAAAAGAAAACCGACTGTGTTATAGTAATTCATGAGCGGTTGATTCGTTCGGGATATCAGTCCGACAAAGGTGTAGCGTCTAGTCAAAACGCAGACTCGACGCCTACAATGATTAGTAGTCCCACGAAGAGAAGCCAAATGCGGGGTCGTAGTGACATTAGGGCGGTGTTCTCCGGGTCTTTTTTCAAAGAGGGTGTCAGGTGACATGAGAATTTTCTCCTCGGAACTGGATTTTTCTCTTTTCCCGCTTTGGCTTTCCCCTTTTTTTTACGTAACCGCAAAAGCTTATGCTCATACATCATTTCTTTGGCATTTAATTATAAGGCAAAGCGGTTCACGATTACTTATCTGAATATGTCGCTGTCACTTAGTGAATTTGCAACACAGAAAATCACACATTTAGCACAATAAAAACGATTACTAACTTATTTTAATATATATCTCTACGATTATTCCTCCTCAACGAGTAGCTGAAATAAATTTAACAGTATACCTTGTATTATATTCACAAGGAAGGAGGAAGCACTCATCATTTTTGTATGTAAAACAGCCACTTAAAATCAGTAGCTTTATTGTATTTTATTTTTTACTATTTATAATTTACATCGTTGCAATTAATTATATTCCCGTTTTTATGTATATTTTACTCACAAATGTATAACTAATTTATTGATTTTTATTTTATTTTATGTCATTTTCGTTATGTTTTTTATTTAATTTATGATTTGTTATTTATTTAATTTACGTTGTTTTTTTATTTAATTTATGTTTTTTTTTATTTAATTTAAGGGATGTTATTTATTGAATTTATGTTACTTAACGTTAGGTTTATTTATCTTTTAAACTTATATTTAACTTATTGACTATTATGATTTTTTAAAATTTTTGCTATGATATTTATTTAATCTATGTTATGTAATGTTTCATTCATTTAACTTATAATCTTATATTTAATTTATTGACTGGCTATATTTTATTCAATTTTTGTTATGTATCTTTTTTTAATCTATATTACTTAATGTTTTGTTTCTCTAACATATAATTTCATATTTAATTTGTTAATTCTGACATATTTTATTTATTTAAAATTTAAAAGTTATAACTGCTTTATCTTTGGATCTTTACATAATTTATAACTTTGTTTTGATTGTTGCTTATACTCCCTTAATGCCCTTGGGCGAGATAAGGATAAATTATTATATTATATTAATATGTATCTCTACAATTAGATAATTCTCTCTTAAAAGCGAACCCATTCAGGGAACACTAAGTCATTCTGTAAATTTTTGTATAAAAAAATTATTGATTTAATCTAAGAAACTGGCTTCCCATTCCTTAACACAAAGAACAATAATACAGTTTGTCATACATGTTACGAGGAAATAATCTCGCCCGTGTGAAATACATTCAAAACGTATTCCCTCCAACGATTTTCCTAATCAACCATGTCCTCTCGAGATGTTTAATCCTCCAGAACGATGTTTACTGGTCCCGTTGGTCAGTACGGGGAACAAAGGTACCCAGTCAGTCGCCCGAAACGCAGTATGTCAAGGTTACACGGATCCAATCTTATTACAACGACCAAAACAAGTATTGAGCCTCACTTCTAATTGGATGAATGGTCCACTTCGTTACCGCTTAACATTTACTCTTTACGTGGTCTACGTTTCCCCATTATATTTAGGTATCACCACAAAGCGGGAGTTAAATTTTTTTTTTAAAACGCCTTTCGGTCAGGGACCGTTCGAGATTCATTTTTTTTCTCCATTTAATTCAATGAACCCTCGAGGCCCACGCTGTGTTTGTATTAAAAAGCGCTTTTGTGTGAAGCCCCACGTCATTTCAAGCGAAAATCTGTCAATAACGCGGAAATTGTCTTCTTTCGTGCATTATGAGAAGTCTCAACTGGGGCTTGGCACGACTTCAATGAAACCAAAACGGAATTTTCCCTGTGAAAAACTAGGCCAATCGCGAATTCTCCACCAGTTCTTTAACTTAAACCCTTTGGCCTTTGCGGGAGGAGGAAAACTGTGTTTATATGAAATCCGAAAGATACAGCAGTTCGAAAAACCCATTGAATTCCTCCAGCACCCCCACGTGATAGGTGAATGCCATGTAAGATCACGGTGACTTTTGAATATCGTACGAAAAATGCGATAATTCTACGCCTAATGGCCTTCAATGCAGGCCTTATTAGGCCTTACTCCTGAGTTGGTTCACTTTCTGCCCCAACTTTTAATTTTATCTCGATGTGTTAGTCAGTTTAAAACTCATTTGTTTGATTCCCGCCGGGAAAACATAAATGTTAGCCGATTTTATCAACCGGCATCGGTTTTAACGCCCTCTAATTACTACACTAAATAACACTTCGTACTGTGTAATTGGTCTTCTGCTCATGATATAAATCCTCCCGAGAGCATTAAGAATTGAGCTTATTGACTTTATAATTAAAAAAAATTAAGTCTCTTGTATCTTTTTTTATTATAATTCTAATTGGTTTTGTTTATTTTACAATCGGAGGGATGACAAAAAAAATTGTCGTTAGAAAGTTACTCAATTTGGAGAATTCCCAGGCGATGATGAATCTCACGCCCCTTAATTTACCTTGAACAAAATTCACCTCCCCACAATGGGGGAGGGGCGGATGAAACGCCGTGGGAAGCCGCGACACGATAATTATGCCTAAGGTTGAAATTTCTTTGGCAACATTACAGGGTGTTCAGCCAAATAATTTCACTTTAATTAATTAGCGCCGCGATCCGCAATAACTATTAAAAAACAAAAAACGCCCATTTCCTGGTCGCTCGACTTCCTCCTAGGAAAATAAATAGAGGGAAAGACAGGATGTAAAACAGTTAAAAAGTCTGTTTATAGAATGAGAGACGTGGACTTTAACCGTGGCAGAACCGGCAAAGGTGTCGACGTACAGCACTGCAGACCGACCTAAAAACTGATAAGGGCTCTTTTTATTCACTTCACGTGAAAAAATGGCGACCGTAATCTTCCGACTGCCCCTATTTGGCAGCAAGACCTCTTCCTGCCCTGTTCTTCGATCGGATAGGAAAAGTTTCCTTTTCTGTTAGGGTCATCACCCCCGAAAAGTTTTGGTTTTTACCGAAATGTTATAATTCTTCTAAAAAAGAACCCTCAGTTTAAATATATCGCTTTCTCCGAGACTTCCGACAGCGTCATTTATTCCAATATAAAAAGCCATGAACCAGCGCAAATATTGAACAAAAATGGATATCCCATACATATAACGATTTTACAGAACGAATCTGATCGATAATTCCAAATATCACTGTATTTTCTGGGCTCAAACTTGAAACTCAACTCCGAAGTCTCTTAAAAATTTCGGGGAATTCTGGAAGCTACAGGAAAAGTCTTCCTGTCATAAGCAAACCACTTAAGTATAGCACTAGAGATTATACTTACAAAAGTACCGAGCTCCTGATCATAGTATAAGTATAAAAACAATACAAAACTCGGTTGGAATACTCACACGTTTGCTCCCAGAAACTCTTCCTTCTTCCTCTCGAACATAAAATCGTACTCATACTGCCAACCGCACAAATAAAACAGTAGTACCAACAGTATAATAGTGACTGACGTGGGACTAGAGCGAGTGGGCAACAGTCGATAGCGTCTGCCGGTTTCCATGACAACTGGCAGAAACAGGTACGGCCATTAGTATGACTTCGGCTGTCGTAGGGACTGCCACATCGAGGCGATACATCTGTATGTATATTTGTCAAGCATGTGTTGTAATATACAAAAGTATTTTGACAATACAAAATTTTTCATTTTCTTAGCTAATTATTTTTCTGTAAGATTTTATTATTTTAGGGTTGTATTAATTGGTTATCAATACTATTAATAATATATTTGTCGCATTACAATAACCAAATATACAAAACATAACATTCTTCTCAGTCTTCTGCTTTTTTTTAACACTCTTACTCAGTTCTATTATTAGTAACTCTTTGTTTCTTCTGTTATTTAATTAATATTGTATTTTATAAATGTTTGGACTGTTGTAAAACATTTTAATGAAAACCAATGAAATTTCACTTTGTAACTCTTACGGGTGGAAAAGGAAAAATTTTGTATTGTCAAAATACTTCTGAGCGCTACTGTATATAATATGTCAAATAAATAACGTCAATAATAAAATAACAAAATGTAAATGTAATAAAATAATAAAATAAATATAATATAATAATAAAAATATATAAAAAATAATAAATAATGTCATAATTTGTCAAATAAAATATACAAATATACTTTTACGGCTTTCGCCGGTTATATGTAATAACCGTATATATATGTAATAAAATACAATATAATAATATCAATCAGGAATGTCATTTGCACGACAATACGATTCATTTACTTCATCACTGGTTACAGAAATGCGGCGTTAACTTATACTCATAATATTAAAAATTGTTTTGTCATACTCTCGCCCGAAATAACACCGCCGGGCTAATATTCTAGAAACATACTTATTATTATTTATTTCATTAAACTTTTCTGACAGCAGTCACAACCGTAATCTATTCGTCGGCTTGCTTAATGCTGCTGCTATAAAAAAAAAACGTGACTAGATTTTCTGAAGAAAAAAAAAGATCGTTCCGGTGTTGAGAGAATATTAATAAAAATTTTTCTTCTCAGTTGATAAAAATCATGTCAAGGGAACGACAATTTATGAATAGAAGATATACAAAGATACTGGCTTGCGACTGGCGCAATACCGTCCGTGCACGACATCGGCAGCCATGTTCGAAACTTTCCGAATCTGAACCCATTGGTAACGGTTTATTAATACGACATTTTCAGAGACCCTCTTTCATTTCTTTTTCAGTTGGCAACTCTTGTAAAAGGGCAAAAACTCACGTTCGTGTGAAGTTTTTTCCTTTGAAATTTTTCAAGCTGCCACCATCCTTTGAATCCATTTCTTGACGCTTCTTGTTACGCAACATTCTCCGAATCGTCTCTGACCCTTGCCAAGTTTTGATTTTTATTTTTTCCCACATTAAAAATTCAGCTCCGAAATGCTCTTAACTTTTTAAGGTTTTATTCGTGAATTTAATATATAAATTTGACTGAAATGGAGTACTTAATGAGAAGAGAATTAATTAACTTCCGATTAAACAGATAAAAGCGATTTTTATGGAAGTAACAACGCAATGAATTTTTACCGGTGAAATTGGCATTACCAATGACAACTTTCTAATTCCAGGTTATTTTGATGAATAATTAATTACTGGTTTAATTGTACAACATTTAATTTCCGTGTAAAGAACACTCTCTAATTGATTTATCAGACAGCAACAACAAAGGGTGGAAAATCGGTTCCGCAATCTGATCGAGACGTAGAAGATTGCAGACAGACAGGAATCGCCACTTAAAAACGAAACCTTGAAAACTGGAATACAATGGAAGCGATCGCAGATAAAAGAGTTGAAGGAGAAATTTCACATGTCGAAAATTCCTCATGCCAGAAAAGACATTGATAGATGTGCGGAGAGTCAGCAGATAACATCCGATTCGCAGTAAACAAAACCGCCAACTCTTAAATTATTACAAACTGACAGCGAGAAAGAAAACGATCCAAACACTGATTTGGCACCCTGCGACATCTTCTGCAATAAATTCATTAATTCAGAGCTTCATTACCTACCAATGATATATTCAGAAAAATCGGGCTGCGGTTTTGCAACAACTCTTTCATTTCAATTGAAAATGCTATAGACAAGTGCGAATTTAAGCAATCGTGAACTAAACAAGCAAGCCCCGAGGGGAATACACAGAAGTTTTTTTTTTTTTAAAAGTACAATACAGCTGTTTCTCAATGGCCTCTCCAAAAGGCATCGGAATGGTAATGCACAATTGACTAAAGCAATGCGCCGATTAGTTTTAAAGTGGGCAGTGCTCAGCAATTATGTCTTAATTTTATTCGACACAGCAGATAAAAATCGTCTAAGCAAAAAGACCCTAACCCTTTTTTTAAAGAAAAAAACCAACCTAATTGCGCTCTTTTCACAAAGACAGCCGCAATTGCTCAATACCATTCTCGAATGAGAGTGTACTGTATGTTATCGACCAACTGGTGTCTTAACAATTGAATTAATTAATCAGATAACTCATCTTCAGACTATCCAGTGCGAGAAAATATTACACAAGGACCTCTTCCAGTTATGGACCTGCATTGACCTCACGAAATGGCCGAACAAGAGCGAAAAGTCGAAATTATCGCCTGTGTATGTGAAAACCATTGACCTTGGAATCTGAATGACCGGTTGTGCACACACACACACACACACAACACACACACACATGTCACCGGAGGACTGCCATAAATGTAAATTACCAAGACGGCATGGATGGGAGTTATTAGCCGACGCCGGAGGTGCACAACAAACACAAATTGGGAGAGCGTTTTGATGTATCAATTACACGAACATTTTCGGCCGGTTCAGGTATGAAAATTAAATGTTTCTCTCCCAAATTACTCTTTCTTTTCTTCCATCGGAACTTTTTAATGCGTATTATATACCACATTCGAAAGGGATTTCCTAGTTTTCAGTTCACTCGGGTATCAATCGGAGCGAAATTTTCTGATATGTAATGACCGAAGCTTTGGGCGAATTTTTGTGGGATTCTTCTAAAAAAAATCAGAGAACGCGGAAAGTCAATACGGCTGAAAAATGGGCACTAAACCTTACTACGATTCGTAACAATGAATGTTACTCCATTCAAGATTACATAAATTCCTAAGAAGCTGAAAATTCAGAGTATAATTATACATAAAAGGTCAAACGCCAAAAAATTGGTTTTTCCCCATTTTCAGCAAAACGGTTACTTTTATCGTGAAAATAGCTCAGACAAAAATTGTAGAGGATAAAATTATCTACAAAAAAGGTATTAATACTTTTCTTCCTAAGAGCCACCGTTTCTGAGATATAACGATTCAAAAAGTTAGATGAGTTGTAAAATTCGCCCATACAAAAATGCCCAATTTTGAACGCCTCATAACTTTTTTCACATTTTTTTTAACCCTTTTTTTGTAACTTACACTTTTTGTAACTTCACCCCTCATTTTTGAGCTAATTTGACCGCACTATGTATCGTTTCAAATATTAAAAATATTCCTCTTTGGAATATGGCGGATTTTTATTAATTACAAAAGAGCGATTGCCAAATGTTACAACGCGAATCTGGCAATGATTTAAAGAGGTCGGCCCGAATAAAATTCAATCGAAAACTCTTAATTGAACCGATTCGGCCAAATAAGGCCCGCGTGTAAATTTCCATCTGAAATCCTCCAATAGATCACCATTGAATACATTTCCGGCGTTAATGAATTTGGCATTTCCGAAGGAACAAAACGGGAAAACATTTCGAGTCTCTGTAATTAATTGTTATACAATTTGCCGGCATTGTCTCGGTGTCAACGACCTTGATGATAGCAAATTTGAATTAATCTTGAGAATTCAAGTCGTATTTTATTTTGTTCAGATTTTTACTGTCACCCTTGAGGATGTACCAAACTTAAATACACACTGTAGTTTTTCTATAAAGGCTACAAAAACAGGCGCTCGATTATTATTATTATAAATCAACTCGATTGTGATTTTTGAATTTTTAAAATTTAGGTTTAATTCTTATTAAAACAATATACATGAGGGAAAGAGAACACCGGAAATTCATGTCAGAAAAGCCTCGATTTCTTTTTCTTTCAGTTCCTAAATTATGTCTTTTCAACGGTTATTTGTCGTAAACAATTTTTAGTTTATCATATTACAAAAATCAAGTTTACTACTATAAAAACAACTTTAATTCTTTCTTAAAACCTAATTTCCCTTTGCCTCATAGGCTCATCGTAAATTAGCTCCGAAATGGTGGTGCAAAATTACAAAGATACATCTAAGGACAAGCTTTATTGCCTTGAACAGTACGGAGCGATGGGAGGACCAGTTTAAAAATTCGTGTCGTTCGACCTCAAAATGGACGATATTTGAAAGAAACTTTTCGAGTTATACCCCCGCAAGTTCAACAGAGTGCAGTGAGGAATGCCAACAAAAGAACGCCGGTGATCGCAGATTAAGTAATCAAACAACGATAACATCGCTCTCCTTATTTCGTGGAAGAATCTCGCGAAATGAACTGAGGAAACCCACCGATGTTTTAATCGGCCTCGTCGATCGAAAGCCATTTCATTAAGCTGTTTTCCACCGGTTCAAAGCTCTCGCGAACGAAACCACCGCATTAAACATCGCCCCAGAGACATATTTCCATGGGTTATAACCGTCGAAGCACTGACATTTAAAAACCCGAAGCAGTCTTCGACGCCTCTAAAAGCTCAAGTGTTATTTATTTGGTGGAAGAACGAAAAGGGCAGAAAACTGTTCCGATGAACGAAATGCGAACAGCACGAAGCCAAGAACGTTCTTTAATATTTATTTGACCGCCCAGGGTTGTCAACTTAATGGAAACACTTATGTTTTCCCTATCTTTTTTCCCCGAACGTCTGTTGGCTCTATAAGGAGCCATATTTCGGAAAATAAGGGCTTCTCGTTGAATGGGGAGTCTTTTCGGAGCACTTCTAAATCTTAAAACTTCTCCTGAAGTGGCGGATATTTAACGACATTTTGTCGGGAAACTTTTTAAAACTGTTGGCAACGAGTGTAACGTCTGAAATTTATCGGAAAACTCTTTAAATTTCGACATAAACCTATGTGGAACATCTACATGACCTTATGGCGGTTGACTGTATCGGAAAAAACTCTAAGGGAAACATTCTGAACGTTGGTGAAGATTAAGGAAGTGGTCCGACTATTTGATAACGCGATCCGTTATTCAATTATATTTGTTGACCGTGTCAAATCACCGAACTGAAAATTGTGCAAAATAATTTTTCTTATCGCGAAAAAACATTGGGAATATTTTTTTTTGTCGCCAACAATGTCAGGTATTAAAAAAACGATAACGCGGTAAACAGGTGGCCTTTCTTCTTGCATTAAAAACCGGCATTATTTTTAGTTTCGCGCCATGCATGTAAGAGAAACCTGCAGTAGACAAGTTCAAGGGAATGTGAAGAACAATGGGCAGGTAGCCGGGAAGTGTTGAACCAACATTGAAACCTCGTTTCTGACCCCTTCGTGCTCTCCACAGCTCGAAGCTAATTACAAAAGCTTCATTTAGAAGAGATTTTCGAGTATCTCATTGTCTACACAAGAAAACATTTTTTTCTTGTAATGATAACTCTATGGGGTTTAAGAGACATTAATTACATCAGGAACTATAGTTATTTGGAAACGTTTGTAAAAGCGTGAAATTATCCCCTTTTCTGTCTCTCACTTTTTAACGGAGGTTAACACACTGACTCACTTTTTTTAAACAATGTCATAAAAACTCCCTATTTCCTATGTAAGTGGATAATTGTGCTCCCTCAAACACTCAACGGCCCAAAAACTACTTTCCAATTAGCGAAGGTACAATTTTAATCTTCAATCTACCGTAACTGTTTTGTCGCCACCGCATAAAGGCGAGGCAAATTCTTTTCAGTCTGCAGAACGAAGATAAAAACAAACAATAAAACCCGAAAAGAAAATAAAGGGCGGAAACTTCTCCGGTTTAATTTGCACTTCTCCCACCGAAGTATATACTTGGCGAAATGTTTCCGAGAGATAACTTTTTGAATTTTTTATTCGGAGAATAAATTCAAAAGTTGTTTCCACTCGGGGAAAAACCCTTACATATAAGAGCGGAATGAACAACAATATTGTGTAATTGGTATGACTTGAAGAGGTTTTTAGACTTCCATCCTCGCAGAAAAATTATTCAAACATGAAATTCCGTTTGGATTAGGGTGGAAGACTATAACGGGGGAAAGTCTTTTACTTCGACATATGACAGGTAACTCGAGCTGAAACGCATTTGCATTCCAACCCCTTTTCCGTTCTACCCCGGAGAACACTTTTCTCAAAGTAAATCCTCGTCTTCATATTTAATTTCCCGGCTTTTATTCTTGGAAGAAAACCGAGGAGCAGACGAAAAGTGGTTTTGAGAAATAAATCGTAATCTATTCGATCCCATTCAATGCATTAGAAAGAACTCTCAAAGCGGCCATTTATGTTTGACGGGCGATTTTACACAGAATGATGTTAAGCTTTTTCTGATACGAATTTATGTAACCGAAACAAAGGGTGAGAGGGGAGGCATTGAAGCCGAACCAAATCGAAGACATCGGTGGAAGATTAAACGAGAAACTCCATTTTTATTTGTCACTAATATGGACTACGGAACGAATTTCTATGGCGAAAACAATAAAAAGATATTCGGCCAGGTATTAAAAAAAAAACAACAACACCAAAGCCTTCCGGTGGACGTATCTCGAAAATTGGATCGCAGATTACATAAAAGCATTTTACACGCTCTAAAATAAGCGGCTAATAAATTATCTCGACTCATAAAACAAAGTTCTTGTTCTCTAAATGTAAAACTACTAAATCCCGCTTTAGAGAATGAAGGAGAAGGGGAGGGAGGGGAAACGCGGTGTGACGAGGAATATTAAAAATGCTCCCATTTGAAAACCGAAGAAGAATAAATCCAGGGAAAAATACATTCTGAAAGTCTCATCCGCATTTTCATACTCTAAGACCCGGGCTTATTAAATGGGAAGAATTATGGAGAGTTTTTTTTTATAAATTTCCCCCCGGAAAATCTGCTGCGACGAGGAAAGTAAAGATTCCCTTCATAAGATTTTATGATGGATACTTAAGGTCTTTAAATTTTTTTTTTTCTTCAAAAGAATCACGGAGAAAATTTTAAAATTCTAATGGGCTTACTGAAGACTATTACCATTTTTTTTTTTTCACAAGAGCTTCTCTAAAAATTCCCTTTTTTTTAATATTTACAATCTGACCGTAAAGGAACTGCAGAAGTTCAATT
Source organism: Brueelia nebulosa (assembly GCA_028293925.1). NCBI lineage: Eukaryota > Metazoa > Arthropoda > Insecta > Psocodea > Philopteridae > Brueelia > Brueelia nebulosa. The sequence goes on from JAQIBA010000263.1 coordinate 31,424, forward strand.
TAGGAAATTAATATATCAATAATAAGTATAAGAATAATACTAAAATCCAGGAAATGTATTCAAAAGTTGATTTTTTTCGTAAAATAAATAATCCGCAGCTGCGGACTAAAAGCGTGGAAATAAATAATAATTATTATTATTAGGGAGGGGAGACTATCCGGAAGTTCAAAGCAAAAACCAGAAATTCAATTTGTAATATTTCTTGGAAGTAAAAACAGAAATCTAAACGGCTCAAAACGTTCCTCTAAAAACTCATAAAACTGCAATAAATTGCGAAGAAAGTTTTTTTTTTCATAGTCAAATCCACCGCCCTGACTAAAGGTATTTTAAATTTAAATAAAACCCAAATAATGAGTAAACCTTTCCAAAATAATAAAGAAACCCTCCGAAAGGGTTTAAGGCCAAATGACTCCTTTCAGACGCGCTCTTTAACGACCGATATTGGTGATAATTCGGAACCCATTTGAAAAGCATAAAATGCAAACGATCCCTTTTGAATTTTTTACATAAAAATGTATTTTTTTTGTCGCTTCAATTGGAGTTAATAAACGTTTAGGTGAAGCTTTTGAACTGAAAGCTTTTCCTCCGACATTTTCTTCTCCCCCTCAAAGCCCGATGTAACCAAAATTCTGGCAATAAATAATGAACTCTGTTATTTTCCAGGGCAGGAACAGTCATGCCAAACATCACGGGATATCCACCCTTGATAGAGTCCGCCAACGTACAGTTGCCATGGATACATCCCGCGTGGAACTCAATGAAAGCTCATTCAGATGCTGCACTTATGTGGGTGATGGATTTTCCGTTTTCCTCTCTCCGAAAGGTCCTCTCACGCTTATCTTTCGACGGGTAGCAAAACTCGACGGTAGATGCGCATAATAGACAGTCAATCGATATTTCTGACCCTACCAGAAAGAAGAAATCCTTCCATTTCTTCCTCATCCTCCGGGCAAAGATCTCTATCGTCTAAATGATAAATAAAAAAAAGGCCATTAAAATCTCCCTCGAGGAGTGGGAGAAAAGTAGTGGTGGAAGGAAAAGCGCTATAAATTTGAGAGAGGAGGAAAAAAAAACTTTTGCAGGAGGTAACGCCGCCGAAATTAAAAGTAATGATGCATATAAAATAAACCTGGATGGATTATTTTGGGGTCTGGAAGGCTTCGGTTGAAATTTATGGTGTCTGGGGAAGCTTTATTGCGAGAGCTGGAGCATTTACTTTATTGAATACCTCCAGAAAGCATTTGAATCCCTCCCGTTGCAAAGTGTAACGTTTCCACCGAAACAATTTTCAGGTCAAGGACTGTTAAGAAGATGAAATAATTGTTGGAATTTACAAATCCTCCAGTTCCGCTTATTTATTCATTTCGTAAATGAGGCCCTCTTCTGCGTCAGTAAAATGCCGAATGGCGGTAGACTCCGCACAAAAAAAAAAGATTTCGTAATCCTTTTCTGAATCAGTGATTTTCGTTTTTATTAATGCCTCCCGTCCGAGAAAAGCGAATGTTTTCGGCTTGGCTGACTCATTAATAATTTCCCACTTAGGATTTGGACGGTAAAAGTTAAAAATAATCGGGCACGAGCTCTCAATTATAACAGTTTAATGTTAATGTGATACCCGTGCTTTGATAATTTCCTGACGGAGGTGTCGTATGACAATGTGAAAATACACTTAATGGCTTCTTTTGAGAGATCTGTTTCCAGTCAATATTGTTTCCATTCTGCTGGAACGTCCTGATAAAGAGAAATTGGCAGATTATATTCCCTAGCAGAAGTTGAAAACTCCAGGGATTAGCTCTTCCTTCCAGGGTTTTCTTTCCCGGCTGGAGTAAATAAATATTTAATGTTTGCATGTATCGATTTTCATTAGGCAATGTTGCCTGAAAGATTTGAAAACGTTTATTATATGCAATACTATAAAAATGGTTTTATTTCCTCAATTATTTTCAGCATTTATTTCCAGATGTCGGCATAAATGAATAAAATGGAGCACATGGACAAAACTTTTCTTTTAGAGTTATAAAAGAAAATTGAAATTAACCGATATTGTTCGTTATGATCATTTCAGGAAAGTCGGTTTCTGCACCCATTTAAAGAATCCCACCGAAAGCTCATCTGCCAACATTCCAATCCCAAGTCTGGAAAAGCGAGGTGATTCATCGCTAATGAGCTTTTCTCGGGTGATCTCACCTGGGTGAAGCAGTCTAACATCGGTAAAGGACGCGCGATTTTTTCATTATCATACTTTTAAGAAAAAAATTACAGTGCGCGCACGCCCTCGTAAGAATGTCAGAGAAAGATCGTGTGCACAATAATTGGATTGATGTTTAACGAGTTCTTCCATCCACTTCGTAGATGTCAAGGAGAAAAGTGTATATGCCTGAATAAAAAGAACAAAGAACACCGTTTATGTCACCTTAACACTTCGAGACAACAAACCGTTGAGGAATTCGTGAACCGTTCATTAACCAATAATAGTCCGCCGTTTAAAATTTCCTCAAAAAAAGCCAATCAGCATAAAAAATAACGGTTAAACGTTTTAATGTTAATAATATAACTGATAAAACATTAATTTTATTCATTCTACAATCCAATTAATAGAATCAAAGCTTTGAGAGGTTTTAAATTTGTTAAAAAAAAAAGGTACACACGTAGAACTTTGTGATGAAGAAATGTTAAATTATTGCAGTGCCGACAGCAGCAAAAGAACATGCCGGTTCAAATGGCAAAATGAGGTCGAGTTCCAGATCGAGAAGAATTTTTTGGCGCGGACTCAAAAAATAGATCAACGGCCTCTTCCTTTCCCCCTCCCCGCTCCCCCCCCCCCCCAATAATTCCTTAAACTCCGGCCAAACGCTAACGAGAATGGGAAAAGCGCCGCATCCACATCTATAAATAACAATTGCAATTAAAAGTGGAAACAATTTAAAAAAGGTCAATGGCAACAGCGATTAATTAAATTAAATCGAACATGAATTTTGACTTTGGAGGACGCCACGTGGAAATGAGAAAACCCCCCCCCCCTCCCCCCCATTGAAACTCATCTTAAACTAATTTCAAATTCACTTCCGAGAGTCATTTTAGTGTAAACAATTTAAGGCCATCATTATGCTGCTGGAATTTAATCGAAAGGGGAGTTTTCCATTAATCAAATTTAGAGGAGGAAAGGAAACGTCATAAACGACAAAAGAAACGGTGTCGACAAAAATATTTGTATCCAATTGTATGATCTTTTAAATCCTTCGGTTTAAATTATATTATTTATGGGTGAAACCTTAATTGAGATCACATTACTGGGACTCAAAGGGTTGAGAAAACAACGCCTTTATGAAAATTAACTGTTGCAAAGAGGGTAAAAACTAATGCCGGAGAATCTGCTGAACTCATAATAAATGAATATCATTCGCCCGCGATTAATAATTAAAAGGAAATTGATTTCCTTCCGGAATGGTTTTTTTTATTTATCGACTATTGATTCATTTACGTCCCGTTCGAAAAACCTGTCGCGTGTGGCCCTAAATTATATTGTTGGTAATGATTTCGAGCTTTTAATATCACCTTTCGGCTGTTCTAATTATGTCATGGCGATCGTGCGCATCCCTCGATCAAAGCCAGCGAAGTGCAAAGACTACAATTATAATCACCACAGTTGTGAGACCTTGAGGACAGAATCCAGTTTCGTTGGCTTCCGAGTAAAAGTTGTGCTCTGAACCTGTGTAAGGTCTTACTGCAGTTCACGCCGACGCAAAAGCTTACACTACTCCGGGGATGACTTACTCCAAATGTCACGGCCGAATGAAACGTAATTCGGCATTGATAACGCGATTAAAAAACGCCTTGCAAGGTCATCGAGATAATAACCCTCGAGCTATGGGTGAAGCTTTGTATTTTGTGATTCGGTTCGAAACCTGCAGAAAACCTGGGGAGCCCCCACAGCAGGTTTTATCAAAGGTGTCTGAAGACAATGAATCTGCAGCATAACTTATTCAAATTAGTGGTCATATATTTTTCTGTCTTGTGCTTCGAAACTTCCCCATATTTCATCTACGCAAAAAAAGGTGACGAAAAGATACAAAGAAGCGCAAGAATTTCAGATGGCCTCGTAAAAAAAAGTAATGAATCCAGTTTTATCGGGTCTTTGAGTACCCCGAAGTGAGAATGAGAAAAAATTCCGTAAAACGGTACATATAGGTTTCCCCGGCTAATATTTTCTTCTTTGTGGCGTTCCTCTGTTATCAATTACATCTTTTTTTTTTTCAACACCCAGAAGGTATTAAATAATTTTTAGAGTGAGAACTTTCGAGTAACGTTCGCGTAACTCCCGGGCATAATCACGTATCTAATGGGAGGTTTTGAATCTTCGCGCGCAATTTAGCGTTTGGGAAATATTTGAAATTTATTAGAAGCCATGGCACAACGTGAGGTCACGCTTCGTGCCTCGATTCGGGGCAGGAAAGCACTGATCGGAAAGTTTGTGTCTATCCCCAGACCCGCAACGAAACGATACACAAAGCGATCTTTCGGCCACTACCACATTGGTGTTTGGATGTGTCTCATTCGACTACTGACCCGTGCAGACCCTCATTTTAATCCGATTCAAATGGTTCCAGATTTTCGTGACGTGATTCACCTGTTGGTGTGCTTTTGGGAAAACTGCCAAATTAATTAAAGACGATTTTACTCGATGAGAAAAAAATCAAAACTCAAATTATATAATAATAATTTTAAGTAATGATATTATTTCTCCGATTGTAATTACGGTGCATAACACAGTCGGCAATGATGCGACTTTATTTCACCGAGTGGGGAAATATTAATATGAATGCGATCGTAATTAATTCTAGTTTATCAAAAGATTAATTAATCAAATTATTAAAACTTCAAAGGACTTTCATTTTATATACCGATCGTTGGGATTTTGTTAGTATTCAATGCACAAATTGAATGATTAAAGTACAGTAGCGCTCAAATGTATTTTGACAATACAATTTATTATTTCTCATTTTGGTATTTATATTAGTTAGTATTTATTATATAGTTTATTTATTATTATATATTATTCTATTTTATTTATATTATTATATAGTATTATATCATTTATATTATTTTTTTTGTAGTTTTCCACCCGTAAGAGTTACTTACAAAGTGAAATTTCATTAAAATGCTTTACAACAGTGCAAACATTCATAAATTTAATATTAATTAAGTAACAGAAGAAACAAAGAGTTGCTAATAATACAACTGAGTAAGAGTATTAAAAAAAAGCAGAAGACTGAGAAGAACGTTGTGTTTTGTACATTTTGTTACTTTAATGCGACAAATATATTATTAATAGTATTGATAACTAAATAATACATAATAAAATCTTACAGAAAAATAATTAACTAAGAAAATGAAAAATTTTGTATTGTCAAAATACTTTTGAGCGCTACTGTATACTGTATAAGTTGAACGAGTATAAGAGAGTACAATCCGACTAAAATCACTCCCAGAGTATAAGAATGAGTAGAAAGACCTTCACTGAACACTATAAATAAAAGCCTGCGAACAATTTGTAAACCACTGTTCCATACAAATTTTAAAATTCTTAAACTGTACAATAATAAAAACTCTGTTTGACATTTTCGTTTACAACATGAAAATATTTCCATCCGTCTCTCTCTCTCTCTTTGAGTTTACTCTGCAAACAAGTGATAAAAATGTATGCAATAAACTCAAGTCTCCAAAAAGTTTTGATTGATATGATACCTTCCTAATTTCGAAATTGACATCATTGCGTAAACAATATTATATTTTAACTGTTAGGCGAATTCTAGTAATGATCGTCGCTGCGATTTGCAAATCGTCAAGATGACAAAAGCCCATTTTGTAACTTGTATTTACATAAGGACCGCAGTTGCGGAGCCGGTTTTGGGAATTATTGATTTTTCGGTGTGAATGAACGACTTCACCTGTTTCGAAACAATTCGTACCCCCTAAAAAGCAACTCTCTGTGAAAATTCAGTATTGATTTTTTGGATGCTCGATTTTTTTTTGGGGTTCGCTGGGGTCGACCACGGATCTGGAAAAGTGACCGATGCACAAAAAATACGGGTCTGGGATCTTTATTAATGTGGAAAGATTTATGACTTCTTCTAAGGGAATAATAATCTGATATGATTTTATAGCAGTAATTCCTCTTGACTCGGGTTTATTGAATTTGACAAGGATAATAAATTTTTGGTGCGGCCATTTTCAATTTGACAGATTGCAAAGCGTTTTCGGTATATAAATCTTTACAGGATTGTAACAAAGTTTTCATACTGTATAAGTTTTCACCGTCGAAAATTATCAAAACCGTAGCGATTGGATCGACCCTTACAAAGCATTTTTTGCTTGAAGGCTTTCAAGGGAGATTTCTTGAAATTGTAGCATGAAGAATACGAAACCCCAAAAAAAATTATTACGCTGAAGTGAAGTTGAAATCGAGTAAGCAGACTTAGTAAGGAATAAAAAGGGGGAAACTGAGTTATACTTCAAAGGAAAGAAAAGGGGGATGCAAAAACGGAGGAATATTAAGAAGAAAAATCACAGAGGAAAATCTCAGTTGCAGTTTTTTTCCTCCCCTATGCCGCCCCAAGCCAAGAAATATAAATTCATGGCCTCGAATATCTCCAACCTTATCTACAACAGCATACAGTTGAGATACTGAGTGGACTTCTGAATCGTTTGCATTAAGAAAAGAGGCGCCAACGACTGTCTGTGGATTACGATTCAACCCCTGAATTAATCGCACCCCTTTTTTTCGATTATCACTCACACGTAATCCATCAATCAGCATATGGTCATTTGCTTTCCGAAATAAAATCTGAATAAACAATAACCACCTTGGGGATGATTTACAACCCCCGAGACAGTTTCGCACGTATTACAACTATGAACAATTGATTATTGATTATTTACGGTGCGAAACCCCTGCATTATCATTGTTTAGGGGTGTGAAACTGCTTTTTTAAGCAAAAACCAACAATTTTTTAATACCGTCGTTTGTTAAATCGAATGACACGTAATTTTGCTTAGGGGTTGAGAACGTTTTCTTTGTCTGCAGGTTCTCCACGTCGAAGAAGCAACAGTTGTCTTTCATATCGAGGGTATTCTCTTCCGGCTGAGCTTCTCTCTTCCTCTCTCTTCATTGCTGCAAAGCCGGATGAATCATCATTAAGAAGAAACCAAAACAAGATGAAAGGGTTGTGCAACACCTACTCGTAAATTCTAGGGGCGATGATTTCTCTCCCCCATTTTCGTGATTTCATTATTTCTTTTATTTTTAGTTAAATCCATAGCAAAAATGTTTCGAAATCATTTCTCATAGTGATTTACCGTTTTCTTTCCCCTCTTCGTTTCTGCCTTTTTGAGAAGTTGATTTTGTGATTTTTATTCGCTTTCGATGATTCTACGATTGATATAATTGATGAAGATGCCTTCCTGAAAATCGAAAGTGGATTTCCATTTCCATAGTGGCAACGACTTGGTTGTGCACCCAAACTGTCTATTTCATTTCCAAGGCCAGTTTGGCAGTAACGAACAACTTTTGTTGTTCCATTGGAATTTTGGGTTTAATCACCTATGAAATTTGTATTTCCGCTCTTCTGAAAATGGGCGCAACGACCTTCCATTGATTTCTGCAAATACGTGAGGTTTGTTAAGAAAAGATATTCCCCACGATGTTTGAAAATGTGGAATTTCAACGAAAAATCGCATTCCCCTCTAAAACATAAAACCCTTCGACCGTAGCAAATGAGCAAATACAATTTTCCTTAATTTTCAATTTTCCTCAAACTCCGAGGCCGTTAATTAAGGCGAGTTTCTTGTAAATGGGTTGGGATATTTCAGGCCCGAAACATCCGATGGACTAGTTATCAGATTTATGTTGTGGAAACATTTGTAAAAAAATCCTCTTGAAGCCTCCAAAATAAGAAAAACTAGTACAGTCCCGGTGCTAATCAGTTATATCCGCCTCTGAGTTGGCACTTCTACGTCTCCCTTAATTATTTATTAATTGAGCACCGGTGTGCAGGTATGTTGGTTATTTTTTTTTTTCCAGATATTCCATTTCCCAAGGTTGAATCATTTCAATTTCAAATGATTTTCATGCGGCGTGACTGTAAATACTGCGAACGTGAAAATTCTCATACATTTTCCATTGCAGCAAAACTGCGTTTTTCCCCCTGAAAATTCAATACGAATTATGATATAAAACGCCACCTTTCGACTTAAACAGTTCGGGATTTACACATCGAAGTTCTAATCTTTACAGGTTTTCCTCGAATGAATACAACTCAAGGTTCAAAATGCAAAAATTCCCCTGCTCTTGATTTGTTATCCGACTTTACAGATTTAATCGATTTTAACACTAGAGAATGACGGAGGTGTCGTTTTGGACATTTTGCAGCAGTAATTTCATTGCAATTTTAATACCAACGCTCGTAATATTTCATTAGTTTTAATGAATTTTTACGTGGAATACGATGGGATTACAATTTTTTTTGAATTCCTGAAAAAAATGTCACTGTATCTAGAAAGACAGTAGGTGTCATTTCTGACAACCCTCATTACTTATAAAACTTTTTCTTATCATTTGGCAGTTTTCTTACTTGCAATTTCCTATCTCAACTGTGATAAAGAAGCGTGGGTTAGACTAAACATTCAACTGGATTATCCCCTCACCCCTAAGGTCCTAAAAGTCATTCAAAATGTTATCAAATCGTTCATACATTTCCC
>JAQIBA010000263.1:40280-84155 GCA_028293925.1 Brueelia nebulosa
AACGTTGAGCCAACCTTCGACTCTGCACGGGTAAACCATAGACTTCCTCAAACCGACCATCTCCTCTCGTTAATCCTCCCAAATTCAAGTGTAATCCTTTCGATACATCTCCCAAAGAAGACTTGCCGCCAATCACAGTCACATTAATCACAGCTTACCAATGGAAAACAAACATAAACAAATCACCTCGCAGCTATGTCGCGTGTCATTAATTGGAGTTAATGAGAAAACCGAGAATATGCGAATCCATTCACGCACCTCCGCAGTTGAGGTCAATCGCGCAGCCCTTCCTCTCGGCAACAGCGACGACACTCGTCCAACTGCCGCTGCGCAACTCCCAATGGCGGGTTTTACTTCGGTCACGTGACCTCACCGCCACGAGATGCATCGACAACTCGTTCCGCTCGTTTTAACGGCCCATAAAATCTACTTGCAAATTAATCTTCTATGGATTTTCTGCTTTTAGAAAAACCCTTAAAAAGAGGGGTTTAGAACTTTCACACCCTGGGGAGGATTAGAAAAAAATTTCAAACCCTTCAAACCACAGAATTTACCATTAAATATACTCACTAAAATAACGGTCAAATTTTGACAATACAAAAGTAATCGTTTTCCAACCGTAAGAGTTACTTACAAAGTGAAATTTCATTAAAATGCTTTACAACATTTATAAATATAATATTAATTAAATAACAGAAGAAACAAAGAGTTTATATTTAGAATTATATTAGTAAATACTAATTATAGAGAGAAGACTAATAAGAATGTTTTGTAAATTTTAATATATTATTATTTTATTATTTTATAATTATTATTTTAATACCGACAAATATATTAATAATAGTATTGATAATTAAATAATACACAACCTTAATAAAATTTTACAGTAAAATAATTAACCCTTAAATTTTGTATTGTCAAAATACTTTTGAGCGTTACTGTATGAGTATAAAACAATAAAAACCCCAAATTTCGATGTTTTTATTTCCTCATCAACCCCTAATATTTGCTAAATCTGAAAAAAGGACTAAACCTGAAAAAATACGGTTGACTATATCTGGAATATAAAATTACCTCTCAAAAAAATCTTTTTAAACGGATGAAAAACATAACAAATGAAATCCAGAAAAGACGATTGTATTTGTGCGGAAGAAATTGTATTCACTTTTTCGAATACAACAAAATATCAACGATACAGTGAATTCATTCTTAATCTACAGATATGGAAGAATCAAATTTGCTTTTGTGGTAAATAAATTTCAAAAATATGTACAACTATTTATTGTGCTCACTGCTTTCTTAAGTATAACTGCGAGGATTCTACTACACAACATTTCTCTAAATATACAAAAATGTAATATGGCACAGCGTTACAACTCCAGTATCACTGTAATAGGGCATATTAGTTATGCAATAATACAGCCTTCAGTTCAATAAATTAATTAAATTATATATTATATATTATATATATGTATTTTTTTCCTCTCGATGAAGATCGTCAAAAAAAATTACAAAATGGGTTTAAATAATGTCATGTTAAGCGATGATTACAATGCACAGTAGCTTTGCTATAAAAGGAACTATATAAGCATTTGATTGATCACAGTGACAGTTTTTATCGATGTTAATACCGAATAAAATGACCTCAATTAGACGGACATTTAATATTCAGACTTAACTTTCCTTATCCATACAAATGCTGCTGATTGGTTTTTAATAAATGACCTTTTCCATTAACCCACTTTTTCACTTTTATAATTGCCTTTAGGATTTTTCTTCATTATTCGAAAACTCAACTGAAAACTGTGCTCTCATCAAAAATAAATTTTTTCTAAAAATTTAAAATTCGAGTACATAATCGGATTATATTATGTTCGATAAAACATTCGAAAAAAACAATTTGTTTTAAGCGTCGATTGATTAATATATTTGCATGAAATAACGGATGTGCATAACTGAACCCGTTTTAACTTTAATTATTAACTGATATTACTTATCACAGAGTTAATCGGAAACCAACGATTATAAATTATTTAGAAAAATGACTGAAATCCGTTTTGAGTTTAATGGTCGGCGCCTGAGAAGCGGAGGATTTCGAGATCAGACTTGTCCCCGTCTTCGTCTTCATCTGATTTTCTTGATTGCTTCTGATCGCGGATTCTAATTTCTTTCTCAGATCCGACGACTGCGATATGAGCGCTTTGAATTCCTAAAATTAAACCTCGATTAATTCTCTTAAATCCTAATCTCAGTGTCCCCGGATACTCACGCCCGGATATTGAGGTCCGATGACCATAAGACACTGAAGACAGTGTTCGCTTAACGTTCTGCAGTATTTATTCGCTTCTTTCAATGCTAATCCCTCCAGTAAGCAATTGACTAAGACGGGTACCAGTAACTTCAGCATGTGAATCCCTGAAATACAATCACAATTGTAATTTTTCAATACAAAAGCCGGGAAATCATGCACTGAAAGAATACCTTGCAACAGATCTCCTGATTCGGAAAGCACAACAATAAATAATTATCAATTACATTTCTTCGACTGCTACAATTAATTTATGATTAAACCCCCCACGCAGACATCACCTGATGAGGAAGACTTCGTGAAGAGATTGTTAACTCGACCGGAAATGCGAGCGTTCATCGATAAACGGTAAAGTCACGGAAGGCGGTGGATGTTACGTGGAATTAATCGCATTCATTTCAAAGTTTATTAATGACGATACAGTCATTATCCCCGAGTCATTGACTTCCATGACACTTACTGTGTTTCGGCTCTGCCATCGCAATGAGAGTGTCCACCGTTTTGATGCTTTCCAGTGTGAGCGTGAGTTCGTGTTCGGAAGCGATTCGTCTGCTTTCATCCGAGTAGAGGTACTCGATGACTCGAGGAGCTAAGGCGTGAATGTATGGAGTCGAGACGGTTCGATCCGAATGTGAAAATATCCTCCTCATTGTTTCCACGCATTTTATCCTAACCTGAAATTATCTTCCTGTAATACTCATAAATACAATAAAACCCTCTGTAAATTACCTGTATATTTGTGCTTTGCAGACACTGTCTAAAATGATTTATACAAGGATACTGTAAATTAGGAACTGTGACAACTCCGCTTGGAGCGTGAAGAACTAACACCGCGATCCCTAATATCATTGTGCATTCGTCTAATTTGGTCTCATCGCTTCCGGTTTTGGCCAGATCGATTAATTTGGCTAATGTACTTTGGAGAAGTTTTTGCCATAAGTCTTTCGATCTTTCATCTCTACAGTATCTGTGAGTGGAGAGGACTCGGAGGCAGTGTAATCCAGCGGAGACGGGCACGCTCGTCGCGAGGATTACACCATCGTCCGTTTTTTTCGAAGTGGTTTCTTTTAATACGCCCGTCGTCAGGTACAGAATGGTCGGTAAAACCGCGAGAGCTCCTTGGGGGGAGCACAAATTCACTAATTCCTCCATGATGGACAGTGCGGCTGCCACCAGTTTGCTCGAGTTATCGTTGAGGGGTTGCGATCTCAGCGGAGACGAGACTAAAGGTGTCGGATTTAAAGGGGGTAAATGTCGAACTAACAAACAGAGGCAGACTTCCAACACTGCGAACACGAGTGATTTCCCGGGGATTATCTCCCCGTTTTCTCCCCCTTCTCCGAGCACGTCCAGTTCAGGAGAGTCTTTGTTGTCTTCAGCTGAGTTTTCTAAAAATAAATACGGGGAAAATCATTCGTTTGTCCGTGACAGACTTTGAGTAAACGAAGTCAAAATTACCCTTTGATTTATTTTTTTCCTCGCATAATTTCGCTTGTGCAGCTTTCATAACTTGTTTGAGAACATCCATCGCCATGTGCTGAATGTCCATGTCGTCTTGAGTCAATATCAACCTGAAATTTCACACCAAAATGTCAACAGTTCCTTACTTCAAAGGGTTCCTATAAAAGCGAAGTACCTGTGTAGAACATTACACAACTCTATGGCAAGAGTTTTGTCTTTCATTAACATCTCCCTCGATTTATTCGTATCCAGAAGGGTGAACAACGCCCTTAAGCATATGAGAACCGTTTCTCGCGGTTCGCACGAACGAGGACTGCAAAGAGCCTCCATACACAATCCTAAAAAGAGAAAAAAACAGAGTAACTCCGTGCTATTCCACATTCAAATGAATTTTGTTTTTTACCAAACAAAAGATGGAAGCGATCCTCCGGTGAATCCTTCAAAGAGCTGTCACTTTTCTTTGTCTCCACAGTTCGAGGAATGTCGAACCCGCCGGAATTAAGCCAAAATGCAGCAGCGAGAAGAATGGGTGGCCATGAAGCTGCATAATGAGGGCGTGAAAGTTCGATGGTGTCGGTCGTGTAAAACGCTCCCCCGTCATGCGGTAATTGACTTGAAAATTCTACGTGTGAAAAAGCCTTAATAAATTCCTAATCATTGTTTATTTCTTCTGAAAAGCGGGAAGACTTTCCTACCCGGTGGAAGTGATAAAAGGGCGTGATCCCTCAAAGCAGCGAGCCAATAATGAGCTAAACTGACCAATTCCGGTTGGACTAAATTTAATAAATTGCCCGATTTATCGCTTTCGATATTTTCTTCACCGGAACTCGATTTTATAGTGGAAGAAGTTTTGGAAGAATTTTCGGATCCATTCGCGACGATGTAAACCTGAAATAAATTAAATTATGAAAGTCCAATTCAATCTTATAAAATTGTTTTCCACCCCAAAACTGACCTCTGCCCAGGCTTTCAAAATGGCTAACTTTTCTAACGTCGTTAAACTTTCGTTGTACAGTTGTACAGCGTTCGAATTCCTCTCGAGTTTTGCCAAAGAAGAAACCAGTAACTGATGTACTCGTCGAAGATCGTTTAAATCTCTGGCTACTCCTGAACCGATCCAGGCACTGCAAACCTGACACGCGGCGGCGCTCACATGGGAAGATGTTTCTGGGGAAAATGCAGGTCTCAACGCAGCGCCGACCTGAAAAAATTATCAGTAAAATGATCCGTTGATAAAAATCCACACTCAAACTTCGTCCAATTACCTGAGCTTGAAATTGTTCTAATAACAAATGTCCGGGAAATTCGGGTTCCGGTACTGAACTAAACTTGTCAATTATCTCTTGGAGTGTTTTCAAACCTTCCAACCGAAGAGGATCCGAATCGCTTGTAGCCGCCATGAAAGCCATTCTCACCAAATCGGATAGATGAAGCACGAGAAAATCCGCTGAAACCGTTAAAAATATCTCATTAATGAGTTTAATTTGGGATGAATGTTCCAGTCGGATATAATACCCTTTGATTTTGTGAACTGGAGTTCTTTAGCTAATGCCAAATCGAAATGAGCCTTTTCACCGCTCTGGCAAGCCGTTATCAACCGTCGAACGCATTCCGCTGCGAAAACTCGAGTCGGCCATCTTGGCTGAATGGCGGAATGATTTGAGGCCTCCGAAGTGTGGAATTCCATTTGATCGTCGTCTCCTTCGTTTTCCTCTCCTTCCAAAACGTCAGCGTTGTTGGTTTCTTCATTGGTACTCGCATCTAATTCGTAAAATTATAATTGTACATATGCATTGATTACATCAATTTTTAGGTGATTATTGTCTACCTGTAGCGACGGTGAGAACGTCTTTACAAAGTGATAGCCAAAGTGATAAATTATCGGCGGCGAGAACTTGCAACATGCTCGTGAGAGTGTCGTGTATGTCTTTTATCAATTTCGAATCGGTTTCGGTGTCCAACATCGAAAAGAGAACTCCCGGCAATCCGGTCTCGGTCACATTGAACACTTCCCCGTCTGAGGCGTCTCTGTCCGGGGTTCGAAGCGTCATCGCATGTTCGCAGACTTCTTTCGCTTCTCTCTGAGACAGCTGACGGAGACAAGAAACCGCGGCTTTTCTCAGCAACAAATGGTGACTCGAAAGCGTTCTCTGGAAAACGTTAACAAGTCAGCGACAGTTCACAAGTGTACGTCAGAAACATGGAATACTCACGCATAGATTAGGAACTAACGAAGATAAGTTAACGTGTCTCGGGGCAAACAAATGGAGTTGCTGTAGGCATGCCGTAGCTTCGGCTTGAACCAAAGGATCCTGATGATCCTGCATGATGGCGCATGCGCAGAGGAACGATGACCGCGCCATGCATATGGAACTGGGATTACCTAAAAAAAAAATAAAGAACTCAACGTATTATTAACTAGGGGACTTAGCTCCTGAACGCTTCGCGCTCCAACCCCAGAGTATCTCGGGCTTCGCCCTCGCTAAGACTTCGGAGTTTCAATCAGATACAATAACACATCTCCTAAAAACTGAATGCACCGAACATCATCCCACTGCATTTAACTACAAAAATAATGTTTCTTCTTTATTCAGCCATTGTTGTAGTCTTCTGTTGCTTCTCCTCTTTCTCTCCCTCTGTTAACCATCTATTTCTTTCGTCCTAATTCTAATCCATATCCTTCTTTCTTCACTACTCTCTCTTGTATAAATGGTTCTCTCTTTGGTCTGCAATCTCTAAATTGCTACTTATCTGTGGATGACTCAAACCTCACCTCTTCTTCCCTCCATCTCTCTCTCCTTCCCTCCATCTCTCTCTCTCTCTTCTTTCCTCCATCTCTCTCTCTCTCTTCTTTCCTCCATCTCTCTCTCTCTCTTCTTTCCTCCATCTCTCTCTCTCCTTCCCTCCATCTCTCTCTTCTTCCCTCCATCTCTCTCTTCTTCCCTCCATCTCTCTCTCTCTTCTTCCCTCCATCTCTCTCTCTCCTTCCCTCCATCTCTCTCTCCTTCCCTCCATCTCTCTCTCTCTCCTTCCCTCCATCTCTCTCTCTCTCCTTCCCTCCATCTCTCTCTCTCTCTCCTTCCCTCCATCTCTCTCTCTCTCCTTCCCTCCATCTTTCCTCATCTTCCCTCTAGCACTCAACCCCATTAGAGTGACTTTCTTCCCGGAATTTTCAACAAACTACAAACGCAGAACCCACACTAAATAATTTCTAACAATTCTGTTTGTTTATAAACTTATTATCAACTTATCGGTCCCATTTGTACTCAAAGTGGTCTCCACGGGAACAAATTCCCAGACATGTTTTTCTGGAGATTTCTCAGCTTTTGCTTATTTTCGAAGAATGAGACATATCGCAGATATATTCTTTGGAAAAATGCGCGTCTTTTGGAATAAGTCCGGTCGAAATCGGTTCGGTCGTTCCTTAGATCTTATGCAACAGAAAACTGTGCACACACACACACACACAAACTTCCTTTAACAGATTTATATATTAGTATGATATTATTAAAAATACAATACCTTGCAATTCAGGTCCTACAGTTGTGATCAAAGCCGATAAAACTTTCCCAATGGACTGATGAACATCGACGTAACTTTCGGGTACGTTCAGTAACAGTTTTAAAATCAACGACAGCGAAGGTTCAACATAACCCCGAAACATCGGCCCTCCCGAGTCAGCAATCAGTGACAGCGCATGTAACGACCACACCTGAAAAACACACCGGGTTATGTGGGGCCGCAAAAATTATCAAACCCGAGATTCTCTCACCTGAACAACAGGAGATGTCGAATCCTGTGCCAAAGCCAACAGTATGCTAACACTAGTGTTTAAATGATGACTAGAACCCATTCCTCCGACGTAGCGATGGAGGCAACCGAGGGCTAGAGAATGTCCCGTCCTGCTGGCGACGTCACGTGCTGACTTGAGCCGATCGAAGCTGGTCTGAGCCTGGTTGGCCGTGAATCTTGCATCCCCTACAACCTGGGCCATTCTTCCGAGACACTCACCAGCCGCACACCGAAGGATTGGATTCGGACTCGTCAGCGACGACTCGAGAAGAAAACAACAAAACATTAACATCAAACCAATGAACTATTTCTCATAATATATAGTCCTCTTACTATTATTAGCGACACGGCAGCAGTCTGAACGTCTTCCTGGCCGAAATTGGCCTTCGTTTCAGTCAAACCTCTCAGTCCTCCGAGTAAAGCCGTGAATATATTCATCTGAACGGCTTCTTGTCTGGCAGCTTTCGCGTGTTTGATGCACTCGAAGAAATGCTCGAGGACTTGAAGGCGATGTTTGTTAGCCACGCGGGGAAATATTTGCCCGAAGAGACAGACGGACATGTCAATCACGGCGACACCCAAGGGCAACGGACCGGGAATTGTTTCACCCTGAAGAGAACAAAACGTTAGAAATTTCAGCAAAGGACCGGATCCCCTTCAGTGAAAAACTTACGACTTTGAATGGTCGATACAGGCAACAGGGGTCGTGCTCTAGTGCTCCAGATCCGGCTGCGCTGTTGGGCTGAAGCTAAAATTTTAAATTCCAATTTTACAAAATATATCAAAAATACAAGATTAACATGCAAAACAAAAAACCCGACTGTAGAGTATTATAAAAACAATTTAAAAATACGAACCTACTTTTCATGCGATTCATAAAAACAATAAAAAAATCTAATAAATGAAATTCCCCACCCCGAGTAACTATTCTCGACAGAAACACAAACACAGTCAAATAACTCACATGATCCCCATCACCTCTCCTGTTAGGCTCCATCTAAACAGCCATAAAATAAACGGTGAGTTTATAGAGGTTAATTCATGAAAAAGCCCTGTCTGCCTTTTTTTTTCCACCGAACAATTCACCAGTGACCGTTTCAAACTCACCTGATCTTCGATCGTGTGATGATCCGTCTCTTGCAGCCAAGTGCCAAGAATGACGGAGTCATCTGCATGACAAAGACCTCTCAGCAGAGAAGTTGTCGTATTCGCGGGATTTTCGGTCAGAGTGAACTCGGAAACGAGCATTCGCAGAAGATGTGTGTATGAACTTTCGAACGAATGAGAGGGTAAAAGTGAGAGTGTTTCGTATAATCTCAACCTGACCATGGCTGTGGGAGCTTTTAGGTGCTGTCCGTAGGTTTTCAGTACGGATGATATGCTGAAAAATAACACTCGTGAATACTTAAATTCTGGGGAACCTGAAAAAACTTCACTGACTCACTTGGTGAGCATGGCCAAAGCAGATTCAATAGGGGTAAGCAATCGCCTGATTATATCATCGGTCACCAGTTCGGGACAATTTTGAATAAAGCTGTGCATTGCCGAAAGCGCGCCCGCGCGCCCTTCCAAAGTTACCTGAAAAAATTAACTGTTATAGATTGGCGGACAAATTTTGCCTCTGATTAATACTCACCTGCCATGTAAAAGCATCTCCTCTCGCCTTTTCAGACTCCAGTTCTTTATTAGACCGCGGGAAAGAATTCCGCCACAAAAGTAACATTCTGGGCAATAATCCCCTTACAACGGGAACTCCTAAACTCATTATTCCGCCAATTAACAGCCATCCCGCTTGAGTTCTATTTAGTGAGAGTCGACTGTTTTGGCTGGCGCTCCTCAGTAGTTCTTCTCCGGTGTTGAAAATCACCTGAAAAAAATTTCAAAAAATGATTAAATTCGAAACAAGAGTTTTTCCAATTCAAAGGGAATTCGACTTACTTTTCCTTTCGTGTGGGGAACTCCCAAAGGAGAAAATCTAACGCCCCCGAGAACAGCCGCAAGTGCACCGCTGTAACCGCTAATTCCTTCCGGAGATGTTCTTAAATTTTCTATGCTTTCGATACACCTGTCAAAGTTTAAGTCTGTTATGAGAAAAAATGCCTCAACTCTAAATCTCTCTTAAAGTATTTGATCGTACGAGATATCTCGTTGTGGGATTTTTCATACAGAAATTTTATACAGAAATTACAGCAAAGGAATTTGATACAGAAATTTGATCCACAAGAATTTTATTTAGCGACGCCAGCTACGATATATCTCGTAGTGGGATTTTTGATACAGAAATTTTATACAGAAACTTCAGCACAGGAATTTGATACAGAAATTTTATGTAGAAACTTCAGTTTAGGAATTTATACAGAAACTTCAGAACAGGAATTTGATACAGACATTTTATAAAGAAACTTCAGCACAGGAATTTCATACAGGAATTTATACAGAAACTTCAGCACAGGAATTTGATACAGAAATTTTATACAGAAACTTCAGCACAGGAATTTGATACAGAAATTTCATACGGAAATTGCAGAACAGGAATTTGATACAGAAATTTTATACAGAAACTTCAGCACAGGAATTTGATACAGAAATTTCATACGGAAATTGCAGAACAGGAATTTGATACAGAAATTTTATACAGAAACTTCAGCACATCAATTTGATACAGAAATTTTAAACGGAAACTTCAGCACAGGAATTTCATACAGAAATTTGACCCACAGGAATTTTATTCAGTGACTCCAGCTACGAGATATCTCGCAGTGTTTTTATATTAATAAAAATTGCAGTAAATACCATTACAGTATTATATGGTTAACTTAATATAATATCTATTTGATCAATTACCTGTCTATCAAAGGTGTACTCTGACTCGGAACAGCCACACATATGCATCTGAGACACCAAGCAGCGGCTAAACGAGCAGCCTGGCAAGGATGAACCAACACAACGCAGACTGTATCGACTAGATCTGAATAACATTTGGATTACATCAATTTGTTTAGTTAAAAAATACAATGATAACCGAAAAATAATGCACGACGTACTTAATGAAGGATCCGAAATGAGGTTTTGTGCCACCGTTCCAAGTCCTAAAATAAGATTTCCCATTTCAAGCAAGGCGCACACCAATAAATGTTGGCTGAATAAAGTCTCTTGATTGCAGTCTTTCGCGTTTTCCGGATTGAAATCTTAAAAAAAAATACAAATCAATGCCTGAAGTGTCGAGTTCACAAAAAATCGAAATCAAATAATTAAGTGAGACTACCTATTGAATTCATCTGTTTGGCCACCACCTGACATATCTCTTTACAAGCAGAAGTCTGAGCCTTTTCCCCTAGCATCCTTCCCAAAACGCTCCGCAGTATGAAATTAATACATTTCCTCGAATAAACCGCATCCACGTGAGATGACGCCGCTTTCGGATTCGCCGCCAAATCCAAAACGTGCGCCAAAAAAACCGAAAGGTTTCGTTCGATCCAAATATTTCCCATCATTTGAGCGAACACTACGTAGGACTGAAACCAAAATCGGAAAATTATAATAATTCCTCGACGACACCATCGGGAAAGTCTCCTGCACTCACATGTGTGACTCCGACTCGCACTTCTCGATTTATCCCCGAACTTCCTTTGATGATTTCTCCTGTACCTTTTAAAAAACTAATCCCACCTCTCAGAAATCCAGACATTAAAATCCCGAGGGCGTCTTCCAACGACATTGTTTTAACTGATTTATTAATCTGTTGCTGATTTGAGGAACCTTTAAATAAAGATTCATTATTGATGTGATTAAAATTCAGGAGAAATTAAAAAGCATACCCGAACTTTTGAGCTGTCTTTGAGTGCTGGCGATAAGACCGCCGAGTAATTTGGCGACGGAACATCGAACTTCATAGTTTGAACCGTCAAAAGCTCGAAAGCACAAAGTGGCTAAATTCTCCAGTTCGGTTGTGTATAGAAAGGAAGCGTGGCTTAGCATTTCGAGAAGACATTTGGCCGCTGCGCTTCTCACGGCCATAACCCTATCCGTCATGCAATGTCTTGCCGATTTGTATATGTCTTTGTGAACATTGCTGATTGCGCTTCCCATTCCGGCACAAACCTTTAATAAAAAAAGGAAACATTCAAATATTACCCTTTGATTTATGTTTGGATGAAATCTAAGGTTTAATTTTAGTTATGCATGAAAATGTGGCCAACAGCTGCGTAATATTTTTTAATTTGGAATCCATTCAAATACGCAAGAATCGATTTGGAATAGGTGTTAATTGGTGCTGGGAAAACAATACCTTCGTTCTTAAGATATATTTACCATTTATTTTATTACAAAACTTTGTTTTCCAACGCTTTGCCGTAAACTTTTTTTATTTATAATAAACATTGAAATTCTGTGTATAATAAAAAATCTATTTTCTTCAGCTGACCTTTTAACGATTTTTCTAAGTCAAAACTTTGGGTAAAGAGTTGATAACAAAATGCAAAAGATTACCTTTTCGAATGTGAGCATAATTTCAATTCTCGTTTGTGATTCGGCATTTCTCAAAGCTTTGTTTAAGATTTGAACTGTTTCTTCGTACGATCGTCCCATCATTCGGCCCAGTTTTTCGTACATGTAACCGACGCAACATATCGCTGATCTGGAATATTATAATGAGAAATAAATTTGGGAGTCGATGCAAAACATTTCCCCGGAAATAAAAATCAAAAACCCTCACTAAAAAGGGCGAATGCAGGAAACAATTCGGTTCGGTTAAAAGCCAAAACCTCTCATCCTTTTTACTGATTGTTTTGAATTTTCTTTTCCTGCACCTTTTCTATATCTCTCATCCACACTTTAAAACCCTTTTTTTTTTTTAAAATGCCTTCCCGTCTGCTTTCCTTTAGCGTCCGAATGAGTGTTTCTTTTTATTTCGAAAAGAGCTCCCGGCTTTCCGGGTAATAAAATAATCCCTCGCAAAGTTATTTTCAAAAGTAAATTCTTGCAAACGACGCATAAAAGAAAGCATCGGCGATAATTCCCCTCCCCGGGGGGGGGGGAGTCTTACACAACGAAATGTAAAAATTATTAAATAAGACTAACAGTCGCGTCGGCAAAAAACTGGGTGAGTCGTCCTTGTTTTTGATTATGTCATTGCACTTGTTCACGCTATCGAACAACAAAAAAGCATCCCCCACGCTGAAAAGGGTGGCCAAACATCGGGCAATGAGTTTCCGAGTCGGAGGCCCCGGTGAAGCTTCCATTAGCTCCGTCAGTTGATCCACCAATTTCTTCTGACATTCTTTTATGTCCGACTGGAACACACACAAAGAAAAAAAAAACACAGAATTAGGGTGACAGTTCGAAGAAAGAAAAAAAAAAAAGAAATAAAAGCTCGGAAGTCCCATATGGTTTGCCGCACGAGAAAGGCTCCATTAGCACACCGGATGGCTTAAGTAAAGCGAAAAATATTGGCGGGAAGCTTTTTTTATTTTTAAATATTTCCAAGTACGCTTAAAAAGAAAATATAATTTTTATACCTTTGCAGGGAAAACGCTGCATTTTATTTTATTTCCCTTGATATTACGTAAATATTCCTCGTGTTTTGTTTTGGGAAAAGGTTACAATTTCGAAACCACCAATACAATCATTTTTTAATGTATATGTTACAGTGAATGAACGAAATAGGAGAATGTCGACTTTCACCGGTGAATACCAAAGATGGAATATTTCATTATACTGTTACACATTTGGACAATCACAGAATGTCAACATTTACCGGTGTAACTCAGAAATAAGGGTGTTTAGATATACACGAACCGACTATGTCAATGTCGACATTCTCGAGATTTCGGTACATCGCTGTAACTTATATACTGTAGACCAGAGATGGCCAACCTACGGCCCGTGGAGGTGTTGCATGTGGCCCGCTCTTTTATTCCTATATTCACATACGTATTTGGTGATTTTAAATTCTTTCTTAGCTTTCGACAAAATTTTAAATTTACGCTTACGCTTTCGAATCCATTCGAATGCGTTAAGGACATAAAGCGGTCATTTTGATCTCCCGCCGTTATATCGTACTTAAATGTTCTTATACATTTGTTGTGACTTTTAATGTTTTTTTTAAACACTTTGGGTATCCCTTGTCTATTAGATATTGTCATAGAACTCAAAAGAAGAGAAGAGAAAAGGAGAAAAAGAAAAAATGAGAAAAAGAGGAGAAATGAAAAGAAAGAGAAAAAGAAAAAGAAAAGAGGAGAAAATGAGAAAAAGAGAAAAGAAAATGAGAAAATGAGAAAATGAGAAAATGAGAAAAAGAGAAAAGGAGAAAATGAGAAAAAGAGAAAAGGAGAAAATGAGAAAAAGAGAAGAGAAAAGGAGAAAATGAGAAAAAGAGAAGAGAAAAGGAGAAAATGAGAAAAAGAGAAGAGAAAAAGAGAAAAGGAGAAAAGGAGAAAAAGAGAAAAAGAAAAGAGGAGAAAAAGAAAAGAGGAGAAAATGAGAAAAAGAGAAAAAGGGAAAAAGAGAAGAGAGTAAAAACTAATATTAAAAATCCATATTTAATTTTCTTATACGTTATGGCCCACGAAATTACACCAAACTCAACTTTGGCCCCCATTAAATGAAAGGTTGGCCATCACTGCTCTAGACCTTCCAAACAAAATTATGAATTTTCAGGTGTTTATCAATTCAATGGAAAGCACTTCGAGAACTTCAGAAATTATTTAAACTTCAAACCAAAATTACGTAAACTTTGCCACGCGGAAGATCTTAAACATTCAAAAAATCTACAGATGAAAATACATCGAAAACATCAGCCGAACAAAAAACACCACCATAAAATCCATTGGGTTTCCGAATGAAATAAAAGGCAAGCAGATGGCGTCTAAAAATTACTCCTTTAAAAATAATTGAATACCTCCGATTCCCCAATATACTACGTTTAAATATCGATTATAATAATCCTTTCCCGCTCGTGCATTTTCTTACATATATAAATGATAGCATTCTAAAGGCAACGATGTTCCTTTTACTTCAGACCGATTGCGGTTTCGCTCGTTGAGGCGAATTTCAATTCCTCAATCAAACGAAATCTTCCATTTGAAGAAAAACATCTTTCTCCTTTTCCACCCGAAGGACTAATCATTTCTACATTTTCATTCGTGAGGAGAAAAACAATCTACAAATATCTTCCGGGGTTGAACAGGTTTTCGAAATACTTTTCGAAAGCATTAATTTGGAAAGGTCTGTGAAGAGTTCTTAAAGGTGAACACCAAAATGTCACTTATTCAGTCGGGAGCTCTCGAGGGAGGCAAAAGCGGGTGAGGCAACCTTTCAAAAGGGGTAATAACAAAGGGGAGGGAAGAATATTCGCTCCCGTATTCCCCCTCCCCGGAGATTAAATGATTTTAGTCTAAAACTGTGCGACAAACTACGGGGGCAGTAAAAGGCTTTCCAAAAACCGCAAAAGGAATGATCATTAATATTATTCCTGTCACTTCGACTCCCTTAACGCGTTATTTCTTAAAAGTAATGAAAATAAGTGGGAGTTGTAGACTGCGTCTTCTACTCTTAAAATAAATATTCTTTTTTGTCTTTTTATATATATTGGATGAAACATTTGATTTAAACAATTTCAGTAAAGTCGAATAAAAAATACAGTTTTTCCAGAAAAATTCCAGAAAAATCAGTGGATTCCGCTTAATTATTGACTGATCCTGAAAAGCCTCAAAGCGACATTTTCCTATTCAGTTAACTGTGACAACCTTTGAGACAGTTCTCCTCACCATATATACACTTCGCACTCGAAAACTTTATATGTATGTAGTCTAACAATTTAAAAAAAGAAAAAAGTATAGTTGAAGACTACTGATGGGCCACTCATTAGGAAAATTGAACTGTAGCCATCAACTCTTATGCCTAATGTGGGCAAAATAGAGTAATTTATTATATTATATACAATAGCGCTCAAAAGTATTTTGACAATACAAAATTTTATAGTTTTTTATTTAACTTATTTTACTTAATGGTTGTGTATCATTTTTTGGTTGTATTATTTAGTTGCCAATACTATTAGTAGTATTGATAGTATCCTATTCTATAATTCTATTTACTTTTCCATATATTTTAAAGAAAAACTCTTTTTTTCTTCTGTTATTTAATTAATATTTTATTTATAAATGTTAAGCCAATGAAATTTCACTTTGTATGTAATTCTTTGTAAATTTTGTATTGTCAAAATACTTTCAAGTACTTCTGTATTTATACTGTATGTACTAAAGTACTCTTTCGCATTTTTGAATTTTTAATTGAATTTTTTTTATTTAATTTTATTACAATTTTTTGTATTTTACTTTGGTTCTTTTATGTACAGTATTACCTAACTTCATATTTATTGTATTTATATTTTAGTGAATTTGTATTACTTGAATTTGTACTGAATATTTACAGTTTTACTTAACGTCGTATTTATTGTATTTATATTTTATTGAATTTGTATTACTTCAATTTGTATTGAATATTTACAGTATTGCTTAACTTCATTTTTTACTGTATTTATATTTAATTGAATTTGTATTATCATTGTAGTATTTTTATTTATTTACATATATTTTGTATTTGTATTTTTGTAAATTATGTACTTTTTTCATTTTGTAAATAGTTCACATTTTAACTATTCAAACTTCTTCACTGTTTAAACATTTTAATATTTTCCTGCTTTGTATGTAATAATGTAATTATTTAATTAAATAATTATAGTGATTACTCAATAATTTTTGAATATGTCATTAATACAATATTTGTTGTCAAAATACTTTTGAGCGCTACTGTATATTATAAATATACACACACCTCGCAAGTGATACAGTGCGTCAAATTATTTTTTGCCAAACTGTATTTTTCAAAAAATTGAAACCGGGACAAAACTACTGTATCTACTGTATTTTTTAAACTGTTAAATCACCCTCAACAAAAACAAACATCTCATAAGGAAAACAATTCAGCCAAGAATTAAGGATTATAAATTACCTTAAAATAAATCGATAACCCTTGGCTTTTTTTTCCAGGATTTTCTTTGGGGGAAAAACAGAAAGGAAGACGATAAACTTAAATCAGAGAATTACCACTGTCTGAGGATTCCGGTTCGATACAGCCAAAGGTTTATTTTTCATCAATATTATTCCCCATTTTCTTCGAGTGAAAACCAAAATAGTGATATTTACGAGATGGGTAATTACACATATTGAAACCCGGAAAAGTGAGTTATTGTCGGATTTACTTTATTTTAGAGGTGGAAAATGTTTTTTTCTTATCAACCGCGATCTCTTTCAGATTTGTTTCTTTTCCACGCATTAGGGTTCTTCAAGTAAAATTAAATAAACGCAAATGATGGTACGAATCAACACTTATAATCAAGTTTTCTTGCAGTCTTTAATGAGAATTCCTCACGCACTGTAATTTTCCAGAGATCAAAAAGAATGATATCTGTGTTTATTCGTTACTGAGTTCGTTTGAAACCGAATCAGATTTTTAAGGATTGGATGGATACAATGAGGCGTTATGTTATAACCCCGTTTGGGGGAAAGGTGAGCTCAATTGCGATCAAATGACGCAAACCTCCCTCATAAATCCAAAATTTATGGGTCATCACCCAACGCAGCAATACTAAAACGATCACCTTTCGTTGTAATCGATTCGATTTTAGAGAAAAGTTATTTCGAAACTACTCATTACTCCATTGCTCTCTAAACGATTTAAGAAAATTAATTTAATTTATTTAAGTAGTGGTGATGTATTGATTACTATGGGAAGTTTTTCAGAGTGAGGAGTCTTCTTCTTGAGGAGGATAATAACGTCTTAATTGAGAAACTAATGAAAGAGCAGAGGATTTATTAAAGAAAGAGACAAATCAAAAGTTTCTTATGGAGAAGAGAATGAGTATAGACTGTGTGGCAATGGTTTTGTAGCTTCTTTTAATTATCACTTCAAAGTTCATATTTTGTGGGTTTGTTCAAAGAACCTTTCATTTTCTAATTACAGTTTTATTTTTTTTTAGAATTTCTTTAATTCTAAATTTAGATATTCTTTATTTTCAAATGCATGAGCAGACTTTTTCATGTCAACAGATTGTTACTTTTTACTTTTTCTTTTGATTTCTATTTCTATGTTTAGTCAGTTTATGAATCACTCACAAATCAAATTCATACTGTATTTTTAATCTCATAATAAAAAACACAACTGTATTAAACTGACATCCGTCAAATATCCATTTAAAGTAAATTTAAAATCTCATAATATTTTAACAGTATAAACTCATCAAATAAAATTTACAGATTAGAGCAGTGGTTTCCAATCTTTTTGTACTGGCGCCCCCTTTTTTTAAAAAAAAAAAATTGGAGTGTCCCCCTTTAAAAAATAAATTGTTGCATCCCGTTAATTTATCTAAAAATCAAATTTCATAAATACTCAACTGATATTATAATTTATTTAATGGGTCTCAAAATAATATACAATGCTATGTGAAAATATAATACATTTATTATAAGAAATATAATAACAGAACAAAAAAAGAATATGTATTTTTGGTTTGTATTCGAAAATGATATTTTGGAAACAGCTACATGGCCCACTTGTAACATTCTTGTGCCTTACAGGTTGGAAACCACTGGATTAAAGTGAATATAATAGTATTGATAATAATATAAAGAAATTACTGGATAGGGAACTCTTTAGAACACAACTACAAGAAGGTGCGACCGCTTCTAAAACACAATTTTGAAGAAAATATAAAAACTATCACTGGGTAATGTATCACACCTTTTTTAATTTCTCTTAACAGTTTTAATATTAAAGTAAATAAAAATGAAAACAATTTTTTAAATATTTTTCCATTTGCATATTTAATCATATAATTATTGAACACTCCGTAATGTAATTTTAATAATATCACATACATTTTAATCAGTAATATATCAATCAAAAATAGGAAATAAATTTAAAAAGTGCACTTACCTTCTGAGCTGCTATCAAAACTTTATCCAAAAATCTGAGCCACTCAAATATAAAAACAGGCCTCTTAGCTTCAGGTATTTGCTTAAGGGCTTCTTCATTTAATGTGAGACTGTGACTGAGCTCCATCATTATACTCTGCGGTCAGGTTCTGCATGAAAAAAACTTTTCTTTTAGATAAAAAGTAAACTCCCACATCAGTGAATAATATGTGGGATTCCAAGAAACACGCACGCATTTCTTTCAAACAGGATGACTTAATCTTAGAGAAAAAATTCAAAGATAAGTTTTGATAATGTTACTGTAATACCTTATTTGCACTGTCTGGGATTCTATGATATTTTCGAAAACTGTCATTCGGTAATTGCCGAGGCAAACGAGAGATTCGAATTTCATTTTCTGTCGGCGAACTTGATCAACACAACCACCACAGTTCGACTGACAGATTTGAATTGAACCGCCTGTGATTTTATTGGTCGATATTTTGCGTCGACTCAGAATATAATAAGAACCTACTCGCTTTATTTTACAAACTGATACATGTTCATACAGTAACGGGTACTGTATAACATAACAGAACTCTAATGATTACTCTGTAGCAGAATATTATAAACACAATAGTTACGTCATCAATAACATTTAAAAAAAATTTTAAACAGCAAAATCATTTGTTTACCTAACGAAAGATCAATATTTCCTGTATCTGAATGTTATCTTGGAGAAGAAAATAAAATTTGCGGTGATAAATTAAGAGCATTAATAATGGAGACAAGACTGTAATTGTAAAAAAACCCAAACATGAGAAATATTTAGTTATGCTTTGCTGACCTACATTCGCGGCCATGACTGCCGCTGGGATTTTTGTCGCCATAATAGGTTGTACTTTATTTCAACCATTTTTTTCGTTTTTTCATTTTTAGTTTTCTCAATTTCAGATTTAATCAAATTTTAGGATTTCACCTCTTTCTTCCTCCAGTTTTTAGTTGATCAAAGCAGATATTTACAAAAATATTGTTTTGTTGATCGACTCTATTTCAAAATTTTTATTTATTTCTGTCGTCTTATTTAGTGTTTTGTACAAATATTTAAAAAACTTATTTTTCCCCGAAATATTATAACGAATGCTTATTATCGATATCTCTAAAGTGGATGTGATTATTTTTTTATAACTTATTCCTATTTGCAAAGGCTGAAGATTTTTAATTTAATTAATGAGATCTTGATATGTACTTCGTCGCTCTGAAATTTTTTTTTTTAAATAAGTATTGCAGAATATATTCATAATTAAGCCATTAAGTTTACACTGACTTTAAAATATATTTTTTTAAATGTTATTTTAATAACCCACAATATAAATTTTCAATTAAAAGTGCTAATTTGGTTAGAAAAATATTAGCATAATTTTTAACAGTAATTTGTTCGCAATTAACGAATTTATCAACAAATTAAAGTGATATTTCTGAATTTCAGAAAATTTAAGCTGTCTGCAATTTAAATATTCGCCAGGGGTTTTTGTCGCAAAAAAGAAAACCGCTTCAAGTGTAACTTACGTTTCAATATTCCCTAATCTATGTGGGTATTCGGCTATGGTTCTTTAATTTGGAAAGCTGATTTTCCATTTAAAACGAAATTAGTCGGTTACATAAAAGGTTACAAACGGAGATTTTATCAACACAGCGTCGATCATAGAGGAAGACCTAATAAACCTGGCAGAGTAGTGACTTTGATTCCTTCTCATTCTGATGACTTAGTTTGGGGTGTTGCCTATGAAATATTTAAGCATGATGAAAATTTTGTGACAGCTCATTTGGACTACAGAGAGAAAACAGGATATAAAAAGCAGCAAGTCACATTTTATCCAACCAAAGTTGCTCAAGTAAATCAGTCAGGAGATGGGCTTAATAAAACTGAAACTCCTGAAGAATTACCAACAGATGTTAAACTGAAACCTTTTGAATTGATGATATACATTGGAACTGAGGATAATAAATGGTTTGCTGGTCCTGCTTCTATTGAAGACATAGCCAAACAGATTTATGAATCTGAAGGTCCAAGTGGAACAAACAAGGATTACCTTTTAAACCTTGCTAAAGCAATGAGAACTATAGCACCTGATGTAAATGATGATCATTTATTTGCCTTGGAACAAGCTGTGCTAAATTTAGAGAAATCAGAGAAAAAGTCATGAAGAATGATGTTACTGCTCTGCTAAAAACAAAAATAAAGCTTTATTGTTTTATATATTAAATTGTTAATGTTTATTTCTTTTGTAGTTCACTTTCCTTTAAACCAGTCTTACTTTCTATAATATTCAGCTTTCCTTAACTTGTATTGTCATTCCAAAATGAAAATTTAACTTCCCTTTATATTCTTTGTAATCATAGTCTAATTTTTATATTCAATTAATTAAAATCAATAAGCAGGTTCATTGAATTACTGTTTTATCCTTAATATTCATTTTGATAAAATATATTTAACTAAAAAAGACCATAAAACAATAATGATAAGTTAAAAGCAAGCTTTCTATTCAAGGTATTCTGCCCAAAATTATGTTTCATAAAAACAAAAGCCAAATTTAGTGTAAATCCTTTTTTATTGATGTTATTTAGAAATAAAGCACAATGAAAAAAAATAATAAAATAGTTTTAATCTTTCTCAGCTATAGCAGTCAGATGCTTATCCAACTCCTGCTCTGATAATACATAAAATGTAGGATTGTCCTTAGTCACAATCCCAACCTCTATTTCTGATGGCTTAAAGTCAACAGATAACACAGTTGAAAGGCAAGAAATTGCTAACTGTATTGCCTCATCATTATCATAAGACTGCTTCTTCTTTAGTTTTTTTTCTAAATAACTGTTTGCTTCTGTCTGCTTAGTGCCTACACTTATGGCTCTATAACCACAAAAATATCCTGCAGGGTCAGCTTTGTAAACGCAAGGTCCCATTTCGTGGTCATAGCCAATCAAGATCATACTGCAACCTAAGGGTCTCATTTCTGCATTCTGGGTGTAGACTTGTGAAATATCAGCAATTCTTCTGCACAGAGCATCAATTGGTATTTCTTTCCCGTTTTTGTATCTCCAATTTGAAGCTTCATATCTAGCTCGACGAACTTGGGATCTGCTGTCAGCTGTAATCAGAAATTGGACTGTTGGATATCTCTATTTCAAAAATTCAAATTCATCATTTCAAACAGAAAATAATTGAAAAATTTATCAGTAATCAAGTGTTAATTTTAGGAAAATTAATTCTTGATATATTATCCGTACCTATCATTCCAGTCATAACACAACCGATATTTGAAGTCAACTGGAAAAGATGCGTCATTGTACTACCATCTAATAACTTGTCGGGAACTTTTTTCTGAGTTGCAACTACAGCTATTTCATCTCCTTTCAATCCAACAGAAGTCAGGCCGCCTTGATTAATAGCTTTGAATGCATATTCTAAAAAAAATGTACAACTTAGTGGCCAATAATGCTTTGTCATCGGCCTTTTTATAATTGATATTACGACTGTGATTTAATCAAAAGCGATGTATAAACATAATATACACAGTAAAGTTTACTTACCGACTTGATAGAGTCTACCTTCAGGTGAAAATATCGTAATATGACGATCAAAACCTGCGCTACTACCTCTAGCCATGTTTCCTTAAGACGATAAACACCGTTTAGTCTCCCTGTCAATGTTGGCAATTCCAAGTGTTGCCAACTTAAAACTTTGTTTTCATTTTAAAAGAAGGCGGTAGTTCTTCATCTAAAGAAAACATGATAAAATTTTGAAAAAAAATTATTAGTTTTTATTTTCCGCAGTTTTAGATTTTCAACAAAATTCTTATGAATGAAATAAAAAGCTTATGACATTTTTACATTACACTATTCACCACTCTTAATCTCTTTCTCTGTAATAAATATTTAAGTATGGACGGGGAACCAAAAAAGTTATCTCTGGCAACATCAGGTAAGTGAACTCTTAAGATAATATTTTTTATGTCCATATGCTGCAAATAATTAATAGAGGAAATAAAATAATTGTTATATATTATTTTCGTTTAATGTTTACAAGAATTGTTTTTCTTTTTTTTTTACCAGAAAATCCTCACATTAGATATAATCCATTAAAAGGAGAATGGGTCCTAGTTTCTCCAAATCGAATGAAAAGGCCATGGTTGGGTCAAATAGAAAATTATATAGAGGACCCAGTTCCTGAATTTGATGCTGAAAATCCTTTGTGTCCTGGAGTTAAAAGGGGAAATGGAGAGGTAAATTTTCTTCATTTAAAACTTATGTAAATAAGTTAATAACTCCAAGTATGAGAGCACAAGTTTTGTTTCGAACCAGGAAAGTAGGTAAGAAGTGACACCCAAGTTACATTATCTTTAAACCATGCAATGTTCAATTTTGTAATTTGTTCTTACAAATTGTTTTTCATTCAATTTATTATTGATTCTAGGTCAACCCCAATTACGAAGGCACTTTTATCTTCAATAATGACTTCCCTGCTTTACTGGAATCAGTTCAAGAGAGAGATGAAAATGATGATCCACTTTTTAAAGCTAAACCTGCAGTAGGAGTGTGTAAAGTGATGTGCTTCCATCCGAAATCTAACTTATCAATGAGTCAGTTCTCTTTGAAGGAAATAACGAATATAATAACTGAGTATGAAATGTTCTATCAAAACTAAGTTTGAAGTTAAACTGTTTTAATTTTACCTCAGCTGATTTTTTTTTTATTAAAGTTGGGTCAACCTTACAGAAGAATTAGGAAGGAAATATGTTTGGGTTCAAATTTTTGAAAATAGGGGTGCCATAATGGGTTGTTCTAATCCACATCCACATTGCCAAGTCTGGGCCTCTGCTTTTATGCCAAATGAAGCTAGAGTGAAGGATTTTCATCAGTTGCAATATTATAAAAAATATGGGAAACCCTTATTGTTGGATTATGTAGAGCAAGAACTTCAGAGACAGGTATTATACAATGGTTTTAAGAATTTGTACAATTTTTTACTAAGGTAATTTGAATGTTGCAGGAAAGAGTGGTAATAGAAAATGATGACTGGGTGGTTATTGTACCTTTTTGGGCTCTTTGGCCTTTTGAAACAATGATTCTTCCAAAAACCCATATAAAACGATTTACCGATTTGAAGCCAGGCAATCCTAAAATTGCATCTTTAGCTGCAATAATGAAAAAACTTGTTTCAAAATATGATGGCTTATTTAAGTGTAGTTTCCCCTATACAATGGGCTGGCATGGTAAGTCTGGATTTTATTTGAATCTCTGCTGTTTAAAGTCAAATGCTTTTGTCTGATTTTCAGGTGCACCTACAGGAAAGAGATATCAAGAGGAATCAACTCATTGGGTTTTTCATGGATTATATTATCCACCACTTTTAAGATCAGCCACTATAAAGAAATTTATGGTAGGTTATGAAATGTTGGCACAAGGACAAAGAGATATGACTCCTGAAGCAGCAGCTGCAAAATTAAGGAGTGTTATAGAAACAACTTCAACCACCAGTAGTTCATAATAAAAAAAAGTCAAGCTTAAAAAATACAAAAAAAAAGGAAATTGAAAGTATAAAAAACAAATTTTATCTCATGAATTTAATAAACTGGAAAATTCTGATTAACTTCCTTAGACCACATATGCAAACCTCCAGCAATATCCTTGATTATGTGATCAGGGAATGTTTTGCTTAGTTGAAGTACTGCTTTCTGTGAGTCATTACCTCTGCGACAGACTATAAAAACTGTAACAAAAGCATAGAAAAACCATTAACCAGTGGTGGGTATTTTTAAACTGTACAGTATGCAGTATGATTTTAACTTACTTGATACATTATCCACATTTTGTCTCTTAATTTCTTTCCCAATTATCTTAACACTCTTATCAGAGCTGATTTCATTTATTGGAATGTTAACAGAATTAGTTAATTTGCATATTTTGAATTCCTGAGCACTTCTAACATCAATCAAAACATGTGGTTGACCTTTGATTTCATTATATTCCTTTGGTGATATCCTTCTTTCTGCAGGTATTAATTTTAGATTTGGATTTTTATCATTGGTTTTCGCTTTACAAAACACCTCATAATCGATCAGTTTAGTAATGGTTGGATTTTTCCCACAAACATCACAGTTTAAATTTCTTTGTCTCAATTTTATTTTCCTAAAACTAGTTTCTGTGCCATCAAACAGCAACAAACTCCCTGATAATGTGTTTTGTTTTAAAATTACTTTGATTGTTTCCAATGCTTGAAGGGTTCCTATGGTTCCCGGTATAGCTCCGAGAACTCCACCATCCCCACAATTGGTCACTGCCTCAGGTGGAGGTGGAATTGGAAACAAACATCTATAACAAGGCCCATTTTCATAATTATA
The DNA here is from genome assembly GCA_028293925.1 of Brueelia nebulosa. Lineage (NCBI taxonomy): Eukaryota > Metazoa > Arthropoda > Insecta > Psocodea > Philopteridae > Brueelia > Brueelia nebulosa. The sequence continues at coordinate 65,216 of JAQIBA010000263.1, forward strand.
AACTGTCAGCTGACCCTCCATTTGCAATGCACTACCAGAAATCAGTGGCTTTTTCATTAAAACACAAGCATCATTCAAAAGATAACGAGTTGCCACATTATCAGTGGCATCTACAACAACATCAAAGTCTGAGATTATATCAAGAGCATTTTTATTGTCCAGAAGAACATCATAAGTTGAAATTGTAATTAGTGGATTTAACACTTTTAAAAATTGAGCAGCTGAGTCAACTTTTTTCATTCCTATTGAGTCACTCGTATGGAGGACTTGACGATGCAAGTTATTTCTTTCAACTTCATCATAGTCTATAAGTCCAATATGTCCAACTCCACTTCCAACTAAATATAAACTGCATGGGCAACCTAACCCTCCAACTCCAACAATCAAAACTGATGATTTTTTTAATAATAGTTGGCCTGAAAGAGATAAAGATGAAAATTCAATGACAATATTGTGTAAGACTCAAATATGGTTTTAAAAAGCTTAATAAAACCCTACCTTCAACGCTAATATTTGGTAATAATATCTGCCTACTGTAACGATCAATTTCTTCATTCGACAGTTCATTACTGTCTTCTTTATTTTCAAAATTTTTACCACTCATATTTACTCAAAATAGTAAAATCTCGTGCATAAAAGCAGTAGACAAAATTTTCATAGTACTTTTTTAAAGTGCAGACTAATTTTGTTTATAATTTCGGAATGTGGTAATTGAAAAAAAAGGGACCGGAGATTAACGGGCAGAATTACAATGAAAGGCAGCGGAAAGTTTAAGTTGAAAGACCTTAAAAAAACCAATGCACCATTAATGTACAGTTATGTTAGTGCGAATATTGGTAAAACCGCTCTTCATTTTACCATAGAAGTAAAATTTTCCTTTACGTCAATATCCGATTTGAATTACAAATTAGATTCATTAATTCATTGGGTTATAAAATAAATAAATAAATTTAATATATAAATTTAATTTATATAAATTCAGAATGTAATATATCGAAAAAGAAATTACGGGATTTAAAATTTTAATTTTTATTTCCACCAAAAGACGGCGATAAAAATCATTTAAAACCCGCCAATACGTCACTCTATGACTTTGCAGCTTCTGCTAGAACGATTTGTGTCGTAAATGAGGAGTTCTGCCGAAGATAACAAGTCCTTATAAAAGTGACAGTATTATTCCAAAATTTCGTTATACGTCTCTGTGATTTACGCCTAAATCGTGTTTTTTTGTTAGTTTGTTATTAATTTAAAAGGTTTCAGTTTGGTCTAAGCCCAAAGGTGCGTTACCAAGTGTGAAAATATTTTTTTTCATTTTCAGTTTTTGGGTGAAAGTATTTCGGTGTAAATTCTCTTTTAAATAACATATGTGTTTGTAAAACGGTCCTCCGGCGAAATAGTTTCTAATTTTTTAATTAAGGCAAACAGGAAAAGGAATTGTTCATTTTACAATAAATAGTTTTTTAATCGATATAATCACTTTCACTTTTACTCCTTATGTCACCTTGTGGAGTTACAGTGGAATGTTAACCCAGTAAAGGTTTTTTAATATGGTGTTATTTCGTTGGAGTTAAGGTTTTATCATTTTTTTAAATATCGTAATTAGTTTTCGATTTTTAATTGTCGAATTTATTTTGACCGTTGCCTATTTTTCATTTGTTGGATGTGTCTCTTTCATATTGTTAATGTTTAATAATTTTTTTCAGTGTTCAACAATGTCATGCCCATTTCTTTCTCGTCTTTCTTCCAACTTTGTTAAAAGCTATGGTCCAACATTGCTTTCACTTTATGGAAAGCATTGCCCAGTTGTTGGGGCTAATTTCTGCACTGCAGCTCGGTAAGTGATTGCTTTCCTTTTTTTAATCATTTTAATGTTTCTCAGTATTTTTTAAAAGTATTCTTAACTTATTTCATAAATGTCTCATTTTAAAAATTTACAATTATGTAATTCATGTATTTATTTTTTTAACATAAAATATATAACTCAAATATGTGTAAAAACAAATTATATTTTCACAGTTAAATACATTGCGAAATGATTTTAACATGAAACTAAAGCCAGAAACTATTTATAGCAGTTGACCCAGGAACAGAAGTCTTGAAAACATTTTTTCTTGAATTCTAAGCAGATGAAGAAAGCAACTAAAAAAATACCTTATATTAAAAATTAGATTATTTAGAATAAAATGACCCCAACTGATTTTGTAAGAAAATGGATTTAAACCGATTTCGCGATGATTAGCAGTTTTCATTTCAACAACTCTGTTATCTTACATAATGACTGTCGAGAATTTTTCGGCCTTTTTAGGACAGTTCTATTTGTTTAGGTGAAATTCAAGGAAACATGAAGTAGATTTACTAAAAAATTTATGTTTTTTATTATTATTAAAAAAAATTCGTTTCTTAACAATTCATTTTAACGTTACTTTCAAGTTTTCTTGATTTTAAAGTGAATAATAAAAAAAGTTCAACGAAACAATTATAAATATAATAAAAACCGGATCCTTCTTTCCGAATGGTTATTCCCCAATCGTAAATTTTTTTAATATTTCTAGAAAAAAAACCTCAGACTCGTTTCGTTGGCCTGTGTTCAATTTAAACACATTTATAAAAGCTCAGTCCGTATGGTATTATTTTTTTAACGGAATCACACTCCGATATGAAGCACTAACCTTGTTAGCGAAATGATGTTTTATATTTGCTTTCAAAACCAGTTTATAAGGCGACTCATAATTAATCAGTTTTGCGGCAACCTTTGTTTCGGTCATTGGAGGCCGTTGAATTGAACACGGGCGTTCTAAAAAACGGTTGGGAAATTTGACCTCGACAACTTTGTCGCCACCTGTTAAAAATTTTGACGACAAACCTTTGTCGAATTTGTGATAATCTTTTTAACGAAACAATCGGATCTTTTTCAGAGAGAAAGTCATCGATAATCCAACGAAAAAATGCCCCTTTTTGGCGAGTTCACCCCAATCGACGATAGTTAAAGAAGCAAGTGAAGCGTGTCAGGATTGGATATGCGAAGGCAGCGTAAGTCGCCAAAGGTCATAAATTAACCGCCATAATTTAACGGTCGTTAATATATTCGTGTATTTCCAGCAGCAGACCGAGTATTCGTCCTTCGACTACGAGCAGTTTTTTTACACTCAGATACTGAAAAAGAAGAAGGATCATTCTTACCGTGTGTTCAAGAAAGTGAATCGTCTCGCGGAAAATTTTCCGACTGCCATGGAATACACGGGAAACCAAAAACCCGTCACCGTTTGGTGTTCAAACGATTATCTGGGAATGTCCAGACATCCGAAGGTATATCCCCGAGGTGTAAAACAAGTGAAGTGAGCCTGATGATTCGGTTTTGCTTTAGGTGATAGAAGCCGTTCGGGAAGCTTTAGAAAATCATGGTGCAGGTGCCGGAGGCACTCGAAACATCTCAGGGAATTCAATGTTTCATGAGGGTCTGGAACAAGAATTAGCTGAATTGCATCAGAAAGAAGCCGCGCTGTTGTTCACTTCTTGTTTCGTCGCCAACGATTCGACTCTATTTACATTAGCAAGGGTAATTATTGAAAAATTGAATAATTAAACAGGTGAGCTGTTTTAATTTCAAAAGAGGATTTCTTTGTTTAGTCACTTCCTGGCTGTCATATATTTTCGGACGCCGGGAATCACGCTTCCATGATTCAGGGAATTAGAAACAGCAGAGTACCTAAACACATATATCGACACAACGATGTCGCACATTTGAAGGAACTCCTTTCGAGCGTCGAACGTGGCCTTCCCAAGATTGTAGCTTTTGAAACTGTACATTCCATGACGGGGGCTGTTTGTCCATTGGGTAATAATCAGTTTAGTACAGTTTTCCCCCCTCCAAAAAATGAGAATTTACATTCATTGTCTGCGTTTCAGAGGAATTATGTAACGTCGCTCATGATTTCGGAGCTATAGTGTTCGTTGATGAAGTCCACGCCGTGGGTTTATACGGTGCACAAGGGGCGGGTATCGGAGAAAGAGATGGTCAATTGCATAATATGGATATTATTTCGGGGACTTTAGGAAAAGCCTTTGGAAACGTAGGAGGTTATATAGCTGGTAAGACTTTTGATTATTCCCCGTAATTTTTTTAAAGAATTTACTTTATTTTTCGGGTTTTCTTTTCAGGATCTAAAAACCTCATAGACATGATAAGATCTTATGCGGCAGGATTCATATTCACAACTTCGCTTCCTCCAACGGTACTCGCGGGAGCTCGAAAATCCATTCAAATTCTTCGCTCTTTCGAAGGGGTTTATCTCAGAGACGTCCATCAGGAAAATGTTAGATATTTACGGTAAGTATGTAATGTTTTTGTTTTTTTTATTTTCCGTTCTACATAATTCTTGTGTGTTTTCTTCAGAGAAAAATTATTAGCTGCCAGTTTACCAGTAGAACATAGTCCTTCCCATATTATTCCGATTCGGCTCGGAAATGCCGAAAAGTGCACACGGGTTTCGGACATGTTGCTTCGGGATTACGGGCACTACGTCCAGGCCATAAATTACCCGACCGTTCCCGTGGGAGAGGAGAAGTTGAGATTGGCACCGACGCCGTTCCACACTAAAGAAATGATGGACGTATTAGTAAACGATATGATTTCGGTAAGAATCGGTGGAATTATTTCAAATTTCGATCGAATGTGAAATGTTTTCATTTTGTCCGTTTGTTTCAGACTTTCAAGAAGTTAGAGATTCCATTCACCGGGAAAACCTGCACCAACGAATGTTCGTACTGCAGAAAACCGTTGCTTTTCGAAGAGTTGGAATCGAGAGTTCGGAGATGCGCCCCGATTAATTGTGAAATCCCGCATTGCCCGCAAATGATCGTTGCTAATTAATTATAAAATCGTTTCTAACCTCGTAAAGATAAATCCGTTTTTTTTTTGTTAATTAATTGACTGAAAGGCAATCGAAAAAAAAATCGCTTTTTCAGTGGTGTTCTCGACGAATTATTTTTTTTTCTAACCGCTTAAAAACGTGCCAAAGTCATAATAAAGGGGAAAAAATTGGCGAGTAATAAAAACGTAAGAAATTATTAGTATTTCTTTTAAAAATCCGTTATACATTATATATATATATACAATAATTAATAAAAATTTATTAATCGGTTTTAGTCAACTGGATCTCAGAGAATTATTTTCTCTCAGAAAAAAGTTACCAATTTTATTATTTTTTTTTTTTTTAATGTTTGGTTGTGGACAATACATTTTTAGGTGTCGGTTAAATGAAGAGAAATTTATTCTGTCTGAAAGTTTATTTAATTAAAAAACACTGTTACGTAATTAAGTTTTTTAATGGTGCTCCTATTTCCGATCCGTCAAATCTGTTTTTTATTTAATTTTAAATTGAAGAGACTAAAACGGAGCAACGCTCGCATAAATCATCATTTTCGGGCGCGCTGTATCTCCTGCATCTCAAACAACGAGAAGCCCTCACGGGAGATAAGTTAACTTCTTTATTGCCTCTTTTCAATCGCACTTCGGCCACCTGAAGAATTTCGGTTAGTTCTGAATCTCTGCTTTCCTCCTCACCGCCTTGTATTTTCTGAAATGAATCGGACATTTAGATAATCGAAGTCATTTGTAAATTTGAGGATGACAAACCTTGAGCAACTCGAATTCCTCTCCGTCAGTTTGAATTAAGCAGGACATTTCCCCTGTGTTTTTCTCTCCATTCATAACATCTCCTGATTTAAACTCGTACAATAGTTTCAGATCCGCATCGGCCGAATCGTCTTTCCATGACGGGGGAGGAGTCCAAACGTTTTTATTGTAAAAAAATTTTCCCCCTCCGCCATGAACGGGATGATAAGAGTAAACTTCCTCCACCAAATGAGGAAGAATCGGGGCGAGAGTGTGACACAGAGTCTCTAAAATCCCATTAAGGGTGTACTGACACGCTCGCCTTCGAGACGAATCCAACTCATCGCAATACAATCGATCCTTTATTACTGTTATATAACGAGAAGAAACTTCGTTTGGAACGAAATTAAGAATTTTTAAACAAACTTTGTTAATTTCCTGACAATTATAAAATTCAATCGCTGAATGATAGCATTTATAACAGGAATTCAATAATGAACGATCCAAATATGTTAATTCTCCACCGTTTTTCAAATGTTCCTCTGATACATCACTGAGAGCGCCCAATATGAATCGGAAAACCGATCTGATTTTCTTTAAATTATCATAATTTCCGTTTAGAATGGGATCAGACACGGGAATGACGGAATGATGGGAATGACTGGCGACGAACCATCTCAGTGTATCCACTCCATAAGCGTTTTTCCCTTTCGTTATTTTTTCCGGATCGACGACGTTCCCGAGAGATTTCGACATTTTCTTGCAGTTTTCATCCACGGTGAAACCATGAGTCATTATTTTCTTGAAAGGAGCCTCATTTTGAACGCCAACGCTCGTCAGAAGGGATGATTGAAACCATCCGGTGTATTGATCCTCCCCTTCTAAATACACCTCCGATTTCTTACCGTTGAGAGCATACGACCAGGATATGCCGCTGTCGAACCAGATATCCATAATGTCTCCCCCTTTCACTACGTCTTCCATTCTCACGAAGAATTCCTCGCAGAATCTCCTGGGAAATAGGGTTTCTATGTTTTCTGTCCACCAGACATCCGGTCCCGAAGTCTCAATGAGTTGGCATAAATGATGAACTATACTTTTCGACATGAGAGGACGACCGGACGTTCTGTGAAAAAATGCAGGGATCGGAACTCCCCATTTTCGCTGCCTCGATAAGCACCAATAAGGTCGATTCTTAAGCTTCTCTTCGAAAAACTTAATCGGTACTTCTGCTTTTTCCAAGCTTTTCTACAAAAAAAATATTTAATTATAATTCAAACGGAATTGAAGACTACTGTTAATCTCACTCACAACGGCTCTGTCTTTGAGTTTCTCAGAATCGATGAACCATTGATTGCTAGCTCGAATTATAACCGGTGTTTTGTTCCTCCAATCATAAGGGTAACTATGCATGTATGTTTCCTTTAATAAAATCTCAGATGATAGACATTCGGTAACAAAGTCAGAGCCTTCTTTTAAAACGTTCAGTCCTGAAAGTTTTTCCCCGGCATTTGCAGAGTAACAACCGTTTTCATCGACGAAACATTCCTGAAAAAATGTAATCGGTCAGTTATTAAAACCGTCAGCATCGGTATACTTAAAAATAATAAACTTTATATCAGTACCACTTGTAGGTTATTTGCAAGACCCATAATATAATCTTCATGACCATGTCCAGGTACAGAATGCAACAAACCAGTTCCAGAAAGTTTAAGTTTTGGAGATTCGAACACTCTCAGGATTTGTTCTGGATTCCATGGATGTTTGTATTTCAAATTTATCAGCTCCTTTGCAGAGATCTCTGACTGCTCTGTGATTTCAGCCTAAACAAATATCGAATCTCACATAAATTTAACTTTTAACTTTTAACTCACAAATTTATATTTAATTTAATGATTGTTTTTAATTTATTTCTTTTTCGTTATGTTATATATTTAATTTATGTTATTTATTTCATTTAAGTTTTTATTTAATTTACGTTATCTTATTTATTTAACTTAAGTTATGTTATTTATTTATGTTTTTATTTAATTTATGTTATGTTATTTATTTAATTTTAGGTATGTTATTTATTGAATTTATGTTATTTAACGTTATATTTTTTTTAGTTTTTAAATTTATGTTTAACTTATTGACTCTTAAGATGTTATTTAACTTCTATATTTATTTAATCTGTGTTTTTTAATAGTTTAGTTCATTTAACTTATAATTTCATATTTAATTTGTTAATTCTGCATATTTTATTTACTTTAAAAGTTATAATTGTTTATCTTTGGATCTGTACAGAATTTATAACTTTGTTTTGATTGTTGCTTATAATCCCTTAATACCCTCGGACGAGATAAGGGCGAATTATTATACACTATATTATATTAAGTCTCACATCAATTAAGATTTAAAAGCTTACTGAACTTTTAAAAAAGTTTACCTGACCTTTAACTTCTCTTGAATTTCCTGAATCAAGTCTTTTGCCATTATATATAATCCTGGCCATGAAGAAATTTTTACAATGGAGTACTTTATATCTGGTGAGCAATAAACTGCTTTATTTAGAGGTACAGTCCATGGTGTTGTTGTCCAAATTAATAAGTACAGAGGTTCTGAATGAGAATCTTCAACAACTTTTAATCTAACATATATGGAATTACTTTTATGGTTTTCATAAATTAATTCCGCTTCAGCCAAGGCAGTCCTGAAAAACAAAAAGAAACAGTTTATTTTTTTTATGCTAATATAATATTAAAACCTAAGCTTTGGACATACCTTGATGAAGGAGACCAATATACAGGCTTAAGGTCATAATAAATCAGATCCTATGAGTACAAAACAACATTATCAGTTCCTTTTCATTGGTATTATATTTTTTTTTGTTAAATTCACTCTAAAAAATAAGAATCTTTCTAATCATTCTAAAAAGCAATTGATATCTCCACCTATACTTAATTTTTAATAACTATAATTAATAAATAATGTACAATTAATATTTAAAAATATACAGTCGCACTCAAAAGTATTTTGACAGTACAAAATTTAATAGTTTCTCAGTTAATTATTTTAGGAATGTATTATTTAGTTAACAATACTATTAATAATATATTTGCCACATTAAAATAACCAAATACATGAAACATAACATTCTTGTTAGTCTTCTGCCTTATCTTTAATACTCTTAATTAGTTCTATTATTAGCAGGTATAATTACAGTATAATTTTACTGTTACTTTTGAAGATAAACTCTTTGTTTCTTCTTTGACTTAACTGTTATTTAATTAATTTGATTTTTAATTAATATTATATTAATATTTATAAATGTTGTAAACGTTTTAATGTGCACCAATGAAATTTCACTTTGTATGTAATTCTTATGGGTGAAAAATATAAAATTTTTTTATTGTCAAAATACTTTTTAGCACTACTGTATATAAATTACAATTAATACTATGGATAATAAATATAAATAAATATAATAATTGATGGTGTCTACTCTCATAAGTTTCTTCTCACCTTTTCAAAAAGCTTCCAAAAAGTCTGCAACTGATTCACAACATAGTTTGGGTCATAAGTAAAATAACACTGATTCTCCCAATCTGCCATTATACCCCACTGCTTAAATGCTTCCATTTGAATTGAAGACATTTTCTCTGCAAACTGTCTTGCTTGCTGTCTAATTTTTTCAGTACTCAAATTCTCCTTAGTGTTTCCCAGTGCAGCCACTTCTATCGGCAATCCATGACAGTCCCACCCTGGTTTGAAATGAACTCTTTTTCCCTGTATTGTCTGACTTCTTAATATTATATCCTTTAAAATCTGTAATCATTATTTTTCATATCAATAAATATTTGATCATAAAACTCATAATTTTATCTGCTCGACCAGTTTTTCTTTTTTTTTTATTGCACTAATTAAGAGGTGTCAGTAAATGAGACCTACTTTATTAATAGCATGACCTATATGGGGTTTACCATTCGCATAGGGTGGACCATCATGTAAAACAAATTCTCCTCTGAGGTTTTCTCGCTGCCAATTGTAATAGTCTAAGAATTTGGCTTCCTGTAAATTAAAAAAAATTAAGTATAACATAACCCTACCGGTTATTTGTCACACAAGTATTTTTAAAAATTCTTACTTTTTGTACTCTTTCATCCCTTTCAGCAACTTTATCTGAACGAAGATGACTGGGAAAACTTGATTTTGGTAAGAACACTGTATGCTGATACTTTTTTAAATTATCTGCAGAAGTTTTCAATGAGTAAAATCGTTTCATTGCAAAACTTCTACGTCGCAATACTGGATTTATAATCATTTTTTACTAAGTGTAATTTCTTGCAAAATCAAATTTCATCGTTTTCAAAAAAATAATTTTTTTTCAATACAATTAGATATATTTTTAAAAGTCGGCTGTCCGTTTAAATAAACTTTGAAACTGTCGACAAATTTCCCGTTTTGTCGACATTACTTTTGCGACGGGTCTCAAATATTCTAACGGTCTTTTCCTGATAAAGTTTGATTTATTTAAATGTTATCATTTAAAAAAAAAGTTGTCGAGTCAATCACCTTGCATCATCTTTTTCTGAATGTGAACTGTTACTCCCATCAGATAGGAATAATTCTTCTTGTTAATTTTTGTCGGTCATTTCCAATTTTAAGAAAAAATCTAACAGTATGGGTATAGACTAAGACGAAGAATTTTTAAAATATACCGTGGTTACCAATGGATTTAATGAAATCTCGTCTTCTGAAAGCTAGAATAAACAGATTCATCCAAAAAAAATTTATAACACCAGACGTTCAATCAAATCCCCAATTGATACTACTGTGATTCTGGTAACGGAAATAATAAAAAACCGTTTAAAAAGCAGAGATAATTGTTCATAACGAAATCACGGAGTTTTGATTGATTAAACCAAAGAATCCTTCAGTTTGAGCAAAAATCTTTCCAAGAATGTCACATTTAAATAAAAAAAATTATTTTGTAAATGTTGGTAAATGTGCTCCTTTTTTTTGCCTGAATTAAAGTGGATTGCCTGAAATGGATTACTTAATATAAGAATTCATGGTTCAGAGTACTTAATGTAAATCCTGTCAAATACAGAAGATTTATTTTTAAGTCTTCTTTTCGCTGCTTTTTAAAATGGAAACTAGTGAGCTTAAAAACAAAATATAAGGAAAAATCATTCATAAGTGATTTCCTTCTTTCAGAATTCCTCAATATCTTTAAAAGGGATTACAACTTGTACCTTTATTGCATAAGTTTTCGTTTTTATCATTTGTAACTTACGTTAGTGATAACATTGTTAACATTGCCGGTTATTCTTAATGTGCACGAGGTTTAGACACATTGCATTAATTCATTAAAATTATTTTTTTATTCTGATTGTCAAAATTCATAATGACAAGTCGCGCTTTCGGTAAGGTTTGCGAATATGACAAAACTAAAGGGTTATTTAATTATAACGAATTTTGTTTTTGTGCAGGAAAAATTCCTTCCAGACATATTCTGTGTTTTATGTTTCTTACCGGTTTCATATTTGTCTTTATGATAAGAGTGAATATAAATTTAACAATTGTGGGAATGGTTAAATCGCAGACTGTAAACAATACAAATGAGTTTTCGAATCTGACAACTGTGAATTCATCAGACGTTTCTGATGAGGTATGTATCTTTCAATATTACATGAAAACTCCATTATTTTTTAAAACACTATCGTGGTTATTTATTTCAGACGAATATAGAGGAAGGGGAATTCGAATGGAGCGAATTTCAGCAAAGCGCTATATTAGGATCGTTTTTCTACGGTTATATGGCTTCTCAACTTCCGGGAGGAAGAATTTCCGAATTGTACGGAATGAAACTCGTATTCGGCATTGGTGTGCTCGTCAACGGATTGCTGTCGTTGCTTATTCCGGTTTCGGCTAGAATTCATTGGGTTCTTTTAATTTTAATTAGAGCCCTACTGGGACTCGCTCAGGTAGGCCCTCAACCGAGGGGAGTTAAGGGCGGATTCACTAATATATCTGTTTTTAGGGTGTTTTGTATCCGGCATTAAGCAGCTGTATTTCAAGATGGGTGCCGTTAAGTGAAAGAGCCAGGTTCATGTCGATAACTGTTCAAGGTAACTTTTTGTTTTTTGTTGTTATTAAGTAAGACTGGAAGAGATAAAAAGGGCTAAAAGCTTGAAAATGGAAGGTAACAGATCGAGATTAAATATGATTTATATCAGTGATGGCCAATCTTTCATAATGTGCGGGCCAAAGTTGAGTTTGGTGGAATTTATGCGAAAATTTAATATGGATTTTTAAAATTAGTTTTTACTCTTTCTTCTCATTTTCCCTTTTTCTCTTTTTCTCTTTTTCCCCTTTTCTCATTCTTCTCATTTTCTCCTTTTCTTCTTTTCTCTTTTTCACTTTCCTTTGATTTTCTTCTTTTCTAATTGTCTCTTTTTCTCCTTTTCTCCTTTTCTGTTAGTCTCCATTTTTCTTTTTTTTCTCTTTCTTCTCATTTCCCCTTTTCTTCTTTTCTTTTTTTCTCTTTCCTTTGATTTTCTTTTTTTTTAATAGTCTCTTTTTCTCCTTTTCTCTTTTTCTCTTCTTCTTTTTCTTCTCATTTTCTTCTTTTCCAATTTTCTCTTTTTCTCATTTTCCCCTTTCCTCTTTTTCTATTTTTCTCATTTCCTCCTTTTCTCTTTCTTCTCATTCCCTTCTTTTCTCTACATTCCTGCTCTCATGGCTATTGCCTTTGTCTCTTTTTCCCGGCTTTACCCTTTTTCCAACATTTTGTGCAAGCAGTCCTTTTGACTTATATGACCGAATGGATTCGAAAGCGTAAGCTAGGATAAGAAAGAATTTCAAATTGAAGTTATTCTAATATTAGCGCCCAGTCATAAGCCTTTATTTAAAAATTAAAATGGAGTAAAATCACCAAATACGTATGTGAATATAGGAATAAAAAATCGGGCCACATGCAACACTTTCACGGGCCGGATATGGCCCCCGGGCCGTAGGTTGGACATCACTGATTTATATAATTGTTCCCACAATCTCCAAACAAATAAATGATTGACACAAAACGAATTCATAAAACCCGTACAGTTCAAATTCCATAAATTATTTTTCCATAAGTCAAGAATAATAATCAATCCGGGAATATTCTCGAAATTTTCTCGTCCTCAAGCTAATCATTGATCGTTATTCTCTCAGGTTTTAAGACCTTCGATCTTTGAGTCAAATTTTATGATGAATGAATCATTTATTTCAAATAAATGAATATTATTTTGAATTTTGGCAGGGTGTTCCATTGGTCCCGTGATAGCTCTCCCTCTCTGTGGTTGGATCTTAACAACTTGGGGTTGGCCCGCCGTATTCTACTCAACGGGAGCAGTGGCCGTCATTTGGTACGGCTTTTGGGTCTTCCTGGTGTACGACAAACCTGAAGAACATCCCCGTATATCTCAGGAGGAGAAAAGATTTCTGGAAGAAAATCTAAAGGAGAGCTCAAGCGAATGCGTGCATCCTCTTCCTTGGAAGAAAGCTCTTTCCTCTGTTCAGTTTTGGTTGGGAGCCGCAGCCCATGTGGGAAGCGACTGGGGATTTCACACATTTTATACGTATGGACCCAAATATATTAAGGACGCTTTGAATTTCGATATAAATAAGGTATAATAGATTTTAGGTTTTCGCGGTATTTGTTGAATCAAAATAAAAAACTCTGAATATTGGGTTATTATACATATGCGTCAAAGAACGACTGGAATTTTTATTTCCTTCTCTTTTTTCTTTTAATTAGTGTGTTTTGACACGGGATAATAACCAATTGTTCAGTGTTCTTTATTTTAAATGCGACAAGTACAGCAGAAATTTAAAACCTATTATTATGGGGATGACATTTACATGGAGAGTTGATGAATTTGAAAAGTTTGAATAATGACTTACATATTTTTTCGGTTGCAAATTTGGTTTTATTCCCAGTTATCTTAAATTCAAACACTCCTTTTGTTTATTTTTATCTTAACACAGTATCTTAACATTGTTTATATCAAAAACAACCCCCTTTGAAGTTCAGTAATCGTGTAATCATCAGAGGTTCAATTTTCACAAACGCATTTCTGTGTTGTTCTCACATTAATATGAGGTTTCGTTTAATAGAGTGCCATTCTGTCAAGTTTGCCTTTCCTATGCCAATACATAACCGCTAATTTGGTGGGAATATTGGTGGACAAAATTATAAAAAATCACGGAGCGCCCATAAGACGAATAAGAAAAGTGTCCATTTTTTTCTGTAAGTTTTTTTTTATGAGTTTTATGTAAATGTTTACGTTAACCGAAGTCGATGAAACTCTTTCGAATGTATTTCAGCACATTGCATGCCCGGAACTCTAATTATTATTTTAACATTTATCGGACACGATGTAAACCTCTCCGTCGGAGTTTTTACCTTAGCTGTATCGATGCTGGGAGCTCTCACCACAGGACATTATCAAAATCCGATCGACATTGCACCGAATTTTGCGGGTAAAATAAATATTTATATCTGCATTCAGTGAGAACAATTCAAAATGGTATTGTTTGTTGGCAGGTTCGCTTACTGGTATTGCAAACACTTTGGGATCTCTTGGAGGCATTCTCTGCACGACGATCGCCGGTGCATCCCTTCAGACTTACGTGAGCTTTTGGCTTTTTGGAGGGTTTTTGGGAGCACTCATTATGTGGTATAATTGTTTGATTTGTCTCACAGGGTTCTCCCGGCGGTTGGCATGTTATTTTTTACGTGGCTGCAACCGTTTATGGCTTGACGAGCTTACCTTTTATAATATGGGGACAATCGAAGGAACTTCCATGGAACAATCCTCAACCGAAAGCTCCCGCCGAAATGAAATTATTAGAAAAAAATTCAAAAACAAACATCATGCAAAAACGCTCGTAGATTTACAAATTTGTGCGAATTTAAATATCGATGTGTGATTCAAAAGAGGTATTTAAGTCAGGTTTCTTCCCCAAATTCCCTTTTCTTCTGAATCAGGTCTCTATTTCTGTACAACCACTCAATTAGGGTTAAATTGGTATAAAAGGTCATCAATTAACATCAGTACTTAATTAAATAATTTACAAAATAAGATTAACACTGTCTTTTTAATATTCAAATTTAGAATGATTTTCACTTCAGTTAATTTTTTTTATTTTGACTTTTCTTAGAAATTTCAACTTTAATTTTTAACAAAGGAATTTAATAAAAGTATTTTTTTTATAATTTCCATTGTGATCTCCTGCTGAAAGTTTTTTAATTCCTTTGAAATTCTGTTTTATATATATTTAAATTTTTCTAAAAATTATAAAAAATTTATATTCTTGGAAGTGTTTTCAGTTACCTAAATTAAAACTAAATTCATTTTGCGGTATATTAAATTTCTGACTTTTTAGAAAATAATTCAATCAAAATAAATCATTTTTATTAGTTTTGCTTTCCATCCGCCCTTGAAAGGCGTTTATTACAAAAGTTAAAATGTCACCACAACTGAATAATTGTAAAAAAAATTATTTTGCTTAATATTTAAATAAGGTTTTACAAATTTTAGGTTCGTCTGATTTTTTTTACAAAAAAAGAAAGCGTCAGAAACACGAAAATACCGAACAGTCTTAAAAACAGCGTTAATTCAGACAATAAAAGGTATTACATTTTATATTCATTAATATTTTGGCCTAAAATGTTCCGACAGAGAATTACATAATATTTTATTAAAAAACAACATAATTAGCAAAACTTTGCAAAAAACTCATTTCTGCACCAAAAAAGACTTTAAATTTGGAACATTAGGTTAAAGTAAAAAGCGGACAAGTTCGAATTACTTCGGTATCAGAAATGTCAGCGACGGAATTCCCAAAGGAAAATTAACATTGCTTTTCGTGGGAAAAAAACCAATGGATAAGTTAATAAGAGTGACAAAAGTTATCTCTTCTAAGAGTGGACAATGTATTGATTGCAATCGGTACAAAATTTTCTTAAAAGTTTAAAAGTTTTTCCTGCAAATTTATTTGCACTTTCGTACGTTTCGCAGCAGCAGATACAGAATCCATCAAGAAGACATGACATTTTTATGGTGTTTACTTGAAATTGTAAATAAATTAGGCAAAAGTTGGAAATCGTGAGTGTATGACCGTTTTTGCGTTTTTTCACATTCGGAAAATGGGGTGTTTTCAAACTGTTTCCGGTACGTAACGGAAAATTAATTCTCATTTTGGAGGGTTTATTTATAATCATATGAGTGGTTGTTACTTTATTCGATGCTAACTTTAGAATTATCTCAGAGTGAACTAATTAATGGCCTAAAAGAAATTCAGGACAAAACCAAGGTTGTGTTTGTCTAAATAGGGATAGCAAATGGGACAGTGGGACAGAGTTCGGGCGGAGGTGCAAACGCGATCTGCGAGCGATTGTGAAGTTCAAAGGTTCACAAAGTCACTGTATGGTATAATGATAAACATCACCACCAAGGGTTTTTGCTTTCTTCTATCTCTTTAAAATTTAATCGTTCGGAACCAGTATAACCTTTGCACTCCGTGAGAAGTCATTTCGAACTAAAAAGTCACTTCAAACTGTCAGTGCAAAATGTTACTTGACAGAATGAATTCACTCAAATAAAATTTTATTAAAATTCGGATAGTGGTCATTTGGAGTAGTTCTGAAATCGGTTTTTCATCCATCATGTTCGCAGGGAAAATTCCAGCGAGGTATTTGCTATGCTTTATGCTGTTTCTCGGATTTATGGTTACGTTTCTTCTTCGTGTAAATATTAACCTGGCAGTCGTCGCAATGGTAAACACGACTCATCTGCAAAGCCAAGACGGGACGACTGCCACGGATCGGCCTTTGTTAAATCTTACAGAAGACTGTCTTTTACCTTATCAGGAGGAAAATACAAATGAAATTTCACAGGTAGACAAATTTTTAATCGCTTAATTCAGCACAGGTTTATTATTCGAGAATTATTCAAGAATATTTCTCTTTCCAAAACTTTCAGTCTGATAAAATTGTTTTGGTATATTATTTTTTATTGTGTATGTATTTGTGATAATTTGAATTCTTTATATTATTTTTTATTCTGTATACATTTATGATAATTCAATTTCTGTATATATTTGTGATAATTTGTTTTCTGTATATTATTTTTTTTTCTGTACATATTTATGATAATTTGATTTTTGTATATTTTTTACTCTGTATATATTTGTGATAATTTGATTTCTTTATATTATTTTTTATTCTGTATACATTTATGATAATTCAATTTCTGTATATATTTGTGATAATTTGTTTTCTGTATATTATTGTTTACTTTGTCTGTATTTGTGATAATTTGTTTTCTGTATATTATTTCTTTTCTGTATATATTTGTCATAATTTGACTTCTGTATATTATATCTTACTCTGTATATATTTCTGTGTATTATTAATAACTCAGTCTGATAAAATAAAATTAATTAAAATAAAGATTGACAGAAGGAAAAGTCGTAAAAGTCTTTGTTGCTTTTGATTGAAAGAAAAAAAAAGAAAAAAATTTTTTAAGTTATAATCTTTTACGTTAAAAGTGTACTAAAAAGTGAAAAATAATAAAAAGTGTGTGCACACATTCATTCCTCTCTCGTTGTTATACATCAAAATGTACAAAAAGAAAAAAGATTTTATGTAAATAAAAGATGGCTGAGTGTTTTGTGCTGTCACATACATTGTATAACACACTCTGAATTGTTTTGTATATTTAATACACTCAGCCATCTTCTATTTAAATAAAATTTAAACAAACTCATTTCGTATTAAATAAAAGATTGTAATAATAATGTAATTTTTTAAGGGAGAAGAGATTATAAAAGAAGAAATCGGAGAATTCGAATGGAGTGAATTTCAGCAAGGAATTATTCTTTCATCATTTTTCTGGGGTTACCTATTCTTCCAAATTCCCGGAGGAAGAATAGCCGAATTATGGGGTACCAAAACAGTATTCGGAACATCAGTTTTAATGAACGCGATACTCGCCCTCGCATTGCCAATGGCGGCCAGAATCCACTGGACTTTATTACTGGTGGTTAGAGCACTTCAGGGACTTGGCCAAGGGGTGGTTTTTCCCTGCCTGACAGCAGTGGGTCGCTCGTTGGGTTCCCGTGGCCGAGAGGGCGAGATTTATTTCCTTCGCAATACAAGGTTTGTCTTATTCACTGGTAATTATCATTCATAGTTTAACAATTTATCTGTGTTCCAGGTTGTTCTTTGGGTCAGGTAGTGGCTCTCCCTCTTTGCGGTTGGGTTCTTACCAAAATGGGATGGCCAGCCGTTTTCTACATGAGCGGAGTCCTGGGCCTTCTTTGGTACTTTGCCTGGTACTTTTTAGTTTTCGATTCCCCCGACGAACATCCGAGGATATCCTTAAAAGAAAAACAGTTTCTTCAAAAACACATTGAAAAATTCGAGCCGAGCAACGTAAGAAATGATGACTTATTTTTTAAAAAAAAATCTCGTGTTCCATTTTAACTTCTTGCAGGCAGCACCCGTTCCGTGGTCATCGGTGTTCACCTCTCTGCAGTTTTGGGTGGGAGCCATCGCCGGTATAGGAAACGATTGGGGATTCCACACTTTCTGCAATTTCGGTCCAAAATACATGAAAAATGCCCTGGGCTTTGATTTGGAACAAGTAAATATTATTTCACAAGTGAATGAGTTTTTTTTTATTGATTCACCGCATTATCTCTTGAACCAAAAGTATTAAGAGTGTGTTAAATTTAACGGTTAATAACCTCCAAAATCTTTTTTTATACTACTCTGCCTTTTTGATTATCTTCTTTAAAGTTAAATCCAAGTTTCGAATTTCTGAAAGACTCAAAAGTCTTTAATAACTGATATTTAAAGATTTTGACTTTGTATTTGGTGAATTGAGTATTAAAAACTTGTTCATAAATAATAAAAATACAATATTGATATAACATACATAATTTGTACTCTTAGAAGTGTTTAACTTAGAGTTTAACTATTTTTTTTTTAGAGCAGCTGGTTGTCAAGCCTTCCTTTTCTCTCTCAGTATATTTTCTCATTCGGGTACAGCGCCTTTTGTGATTGGTTACTCAAACTAAACGTTAAGGTCCTCGCAGTTCGTAAATTTTCCGTTGTAGTTTGTAAGTTACATTCCAAATTCAAAAAGACTGTGAAAATTTCTCGTGGGTTAATTTTAATTAATTTTCAGCACATGTGCTCCCCGCTTTCGGTTTGATAGCGCTATCTTTGGTGGGATGCAGAGTAGTTTTTTCGATTACAATCCTGACTGCCTGTGTCACAATGCTGGGAGC